>CAXKWD010000297.1:0-42533 GCA_964059195.1 Ectobius pallidus
GCTACTTTGCGATGCTCCTCCAATGCCTCATTTCTTGGTCATAAATTCGGACGAAGAAGTTCTTGCACTTGCGTTGCTAATTAGAAGAAGAAGGTATATAGACGTAAACGCAAGTATTGAGAGCATCCAATGAAAGAAGCCAGAATAATAAATGGTCAGTTTTATACACATTACAGTGAATTGAGATAAGATGATGTTAAATTCTTCAAATATTTTAGAATGTCCTTGTCAAGTTTTGATGAACTATTAAATTTTCTGCACTTATCCACTTCATTATTAAATACTTCTGTGTCAAAACTAATGGCACGGTTCTTCAGGGCTTCTGAAACTGAACTGCCGCGCTTCTCTCACGCTGCGTGTGAAAAGGAAACCGACTGCAAAACGCAGCTGCTAGCAGCGGGGAGCCGCACCTGCTTGCGTAGCAGCGCTTCTTTGGCGTGTAGAGACGCTAGTGTGTATAGCTACAATCTGAATACATGCAAAAGTAGAATACAGCGTTTGCAGCACGACTCAGAAGCGCTGCTAAAAACGCTAGTGTGTAAGAAGGCTTAGGCCTATATGAGGAATTCTGCTTTAGTTCAGATATGATAAATGCTACTAAAGTGAACTATACAGAAGGAGAGACTAAGTATGAGTATGAAATGGAAGAAAATTATTCAGGAGATTGGTAAAGAACAATCTCAAATGCTTTGTTCTAAGCATTCCTGGTAGCAATGCCTTTGTGGAAAGAATGTTCTCTCTCTTGAATCTAAAATGGACAGAATCCAGAAATAGGTGCTCAGCTGACCTCATAAAGAGTGAAATCATTTCTATAAATGTTACAGATACCTGCAAAGATTATTTAGTGAGGGTGAAACAGAACAAGCAACTATTAGAAGCTGCCAAATCAAACAAGAAATACTACTTCAAGTAATGAATTTGCCCAGGTTTTTTTTTATTTTATTTTTTGCTAATCTTTTCTTTTCTATTCTAATTAGTGTTACTGTTACATAGCCTATTCAGTTTTGGCTTTGTAATATAATCCGTCTTTCAGTTATTAATAAATTGTTCCGTGTACACATTTAGGTATGAAGATCGGCGATCTGCATATATTCGATAAGTGTCCCTCCTTAGCCTTACCAAAAGGTGGCAACCCTAGCGGTATGTGCTGGTATGGAATACCAGCACTGGTTTTAGTGGTCAAATAATATACCATCAATTAAATTTTAAAAGATGTTCCTTTGTAAGAAAGACTCGCCACATTATCTGTTTCAGCCAAAATATAATTACTTTTCACGATCATTCATCCATTGTTATGCTTTCACTGGTAGCCATTATCAGTGTAAAAGACTGTAATTTGTGATGGCCTTTGTTATCATCTTAATGACTATACGATAAGATCCGATACTTTTAAAAAAATTTCTCAGTAACAAGATACTGTAACTTTTATATTGTTTAAATAGGCATTAAATGGTTCAAGATGTCCGTGACTTTTGTGCTTCTGCTAAGCGATCACCTATAAAGCAGGGTTGGTTACTCATGGAGGAAGTTAATTGAAGAAAAAAAACCACTGAGTGTATAGAACAATTTCCTACATCACATAACAATTATGCTGTAAGGAAGGGGCCTTTTTTCGAATTCAGGTATGATAGGAAATAATCATGAGATAACATAACATCTCTGGTTTTTTCCCATTTCCTTCACTGGTTATATGTGAATTCCACTCGCAAAGGGTCAAAAGGGGAGGAAGGACCTTGCACAGTTAATCTGCCCCTGAATAACTGGGAGTTTGCTGCACCAGATATTGTAATGACTACCATGTACCTTTCAGCAGATTAAAAGTTGACAATGAGTACCAAATATGCCTGGGGACACTAATTGTACAGTAAATTTCCAGAAATAATTATAAGTAAAGTTTCATTGTTTAAAAACAATTAAACTTTTTCGTTAATATGAATCTGTAGTTAAATAGAATAAATAAATGGCAAAAAGAAAACTTGTATTCATGCTCGAGCAACCATAATGACCCCTTCCACACTGTACAAGTGAATCCGAAGTGGTCAATGCAGGTCTTGGCCGCACAGTTGAATCAGTATGGATATAATAATTTGCAAACATACTGTCCACGTCTAAGTTCAATCTCTGCATCAATCTAACCCTTCCAGCGGCTTCTGTCCGCTTCTTCACGTAAACCCTGAAAATATGCATGCCACTTTGGTACCACACATCCCTGTAAGCTGTATGTACCAACATGCACAGAAATGCAGTCAAGTGAAAAGGACAAAGACGAAAAGGAGCATTTCTTTGGTATTTCTGTATAAGATTAATTTTAAAATAAAACCAGAATATATACGTTAAAATTATATATTATTTTATATCTGAAATAGTGTGGTAACTCAAGATTTGTGATTTTATTTAATTTTATAAACTTTCAGAATCATTTTATTCAAATTTATAGAAATTTACATTTATGTCTTAAAGGAAAAGTAAACTAAAAATTCAGTATCATTTTCTTCATACGGATTGAAAGAAAATGTTTTTAAGAAATGATATTCACTGTTAGAAATGTTTTACACCTTCACATTTAATCACAAAACGAATATATTTATTGTAAAGCGATGGGCGCGTGACGTCACGCTTGACGAAGGCTTGGCTCAGTCTCGCCCGGTGAAAGACATTTCACAGTATTCAGTCTACTGTTACAGTTTTTTAGTGAGTATCTGTTCAAACAATGGTTTATGTGTTGTGGGGTGTACAAACTCATCGTCGAAGAGTAATAACACACTTAAAATATCTTTCCATCGATTTCCCAACAGAGATAAGTCACCCGAACGTAAATAAGCAATGGCTGATAAAAATGAAAAGAGAAAAATTTGTTGTACGGTTTGTTCACAACATTTTGAAGAAAATGATACCGAGCTTTCGGTACAGTTACGAAAACAGTTATCTGGAGAAACCCCGCAATCTGTTTAAAAAAGAAGTGCTGTGCCATCACTTCTTTTGCGTGGGAAATCTGAAACACCGCCAATGAAGTAAAGAAAATCGTCGTACTCGAGGAAGAAGGAAATGAGAGAGTTGTTGCAAGATTTGAACAGTAATCCTTCAGTATCCGGGAATGGACAAATCATGAATGTGGAATCTAGTATTTATGACGAAAATTCAGTTTCTAACAGCGTAGGCGTTCAGTGTGAACTAGGAAATGAAACTTATGTCAATGTTTGCACAGATTCATTGAATGTTTCTTCTAGAAATTGTGATTTAGCATTTAGCATTTCAGAAATTTCTACTACCGCAAAAGATGATTCTGAATCTGAAAGTGACTCTGTTCGTATCTTGAAAAATATTTTGTTTTTGAACTGTATTAGCTCTAAGTATTAACTGATAACGCCTGGCAACTAGTGTATCTTTATTTATAATAACGCTATCGAATGAGGCAGGTTGTGTTATACAGTCCACAACCCACTTCTGTTCACAAATTACTTCAGAGTCC
Source organism: Ectobius pallidus (assembly GCA_964059195.1). Taxonomy (NCBI): domain Eukaryota; kingdom Metazoa; phylum Arthropoda; class Insecta; order Blattodea; family Ectobiidae; genus Ectobius; species Ectobius pallidus. Next base: position 3,470 of record CAXKWD010000297.1, read on the forward strand.
CAACAACACACACTCTCGTGGCCTTTTTCATATGTTGGCTATACACAGCCCACATTCCGTATTTTCTTTTCTTCCTTGCAATTCTTTCAATAATTCCTTGTCATTTTCTTTTCGTGTGAAATTAATTTGTGAATATTGAGATTTGTCCTTATAAGGTAACATTGCAGACATCTCTATCAACAACAAACACAAATGAGACTTTGTGGTGTATTAGAAACACAGGCGCGAGCATTACAGCAGCTGTTGTCCTGCCAGCGAGTTAGTCAGGCGTGGCGTCACGGCAGCTTTTTATTTCACCCGTACAAGGCGTAATATTGGGCACCTGAAGTTCACGAGATCACCATTCGTTTCGTAATTCAAAGCTCCGTGCGATGAGATTAAAATAAGAAAATGGTATTTTTTTAGTTTACCCTTCCTTTAAGCTATTGTACCATTACCGAGCGAGATGGCCAAGATGGTAACGTCTTGAACTTGCATTCGAGAGGTACCAGGTTCAAATCCCGTGGCCGGCCAATTTGACATGGGTTTTTTTCATGGTTTCCCCAGTCGTAAAGGCAAATGCCGAATTGGATATTTACATACCATGAATCATCCTCACCATTTCATCCTGTATCATATCCATTTAAATTAATATCAGATGAAATTTACTCCTTAAAATACACCAATAATAGAAACAATTGACAATCAATAGTTCCATGACCTACCCTACTGTAAAGACACATTATTATGCAAAAACTTTTTATTTCTATAATTCTGGAATATTTCATACATTTACTATTTTGTGAAACCTCTTCCACAAACTAGTAAGTACTGTTATGTTGTAAGTCAAAAGCATTGCTTTCATTGTGAATTGTGACAACAGGAGCAGCAACTATATAATGGTAGATTTCTAAGCTCTTCTACCTGCTGGGAGTGGGATAACAGAAATACATACAGCTAATTCGTGTGCACTTATTGAGATTAAGGGGGCTGTCACACTAAACCGATCGAGCGACAGCAACCAACAGACTGATATAACGAACAAATAGACAGCAGTGGTACCAGTCACATAGCATCGATCACCAGTGATCAACAAGCTATCGAGGGGTCAACTGGTCTGTGAAATCAAACCTGTTCATTTTTCCAGCAACAGTCGATGACAAATGGCGGGTGAAAAAGATGGCAGCACTCCAAAGCTTCATATCCACCTGAATTTCAGAATGGATGCTGGCATGTTTAACTTACACAATAATGCTGATGTAGGTTCATATTTGAACAGAATAGAATTGCAAAAATCGATTAAGGCACTTAAAACGATATGTTCTTAAGTAATTTAATTGCATGAATACAAATATACATTACGATCGAGTTGTCATACCTAGCGGTAGCCAATCGAACTACAACAAACACAACCGGTGGGTGAAGCTTGAAGTAAACAGATGTAGCCTGAGAAAGTAGGCCTAATATTAAACCATACATCCCAACACATGTAGTATGATGTGCAGGAGATAAGCAGAAGTAGGTCTAATAAGGTAATATATTTTACTTCTAATATACATTGATGAGTAGACATAACAATACAAACTTCTTTTTAAATACCCTCCCGGTGCTTGTGGAACATCCTTTAAGTTGACAAACTAATATCTGAAATCACTCCAGTTTACGACCGAGGACTAATGACATATGTCATCAAGTATACTAAAGGACTCATTATCGATCCTTCATTACCATTTATATTGTAACATCTAGAAGCTTAAAAAGGATTCTGTTAACATATCCCTTCCTAATAACATAAAAGTGATGAACACTTGATAAAAACACTTAGTTATGATAGTGGTTAAAAGATCGGTTAAAAACAATAAAAAACACATAACACAAGACGTTTCAACCCGCCCTCCAGGCCTTCCTCAGTCAGACTGATTATATGGATTATAGTGATCCATATAATCAGTCTGACTGAGGAAGGCCTGGAGGGCGGGTTGAAACGTCTTGTGTTATGTGTTTTTTATTGTTTTTAACCGATCTTTTAACCACTATCATAACTAAGTGTTTTTATCAAGTGTTCATCACTTTTATGTTATTGAGATTTTAGTGGAAAGTAGGACCACGCATTTTATCTTTTACTATATCCCTTCCTTTTGTAAGAATGTAATCTTTAATAATAGTTCTAATTTTGTATTCTGCACCCAAGTGGTCAGGTGTGGATGGTGGCCAGATGTCCATTTGTAATGGAAATAATAAATAAAAACACTGAAATTTTAAATTTAAAAACAGATTTTCTTTAAAAATAAAACTTTTGTTAAAACAGCAAAGTCCCGATTTTCCGGGTTAATTGGGACCATGACATGCACGGATAATGGAAAAACAGGGATAATCCAAACCTGGTGCGAGACTTTGAATTTCCCACACCTAATTTTGAATCTCCTGCATTTATTGCCTTATTGCATATATATGACAAAAAATCAAAATCTGACAAAATAAAGTAAGGGTAATTCAAAATACATTGCAGGAAATTCGAAATGACGTGCAAAAAAAAATGTGAAATTAAGTGCGAAAAATTCAAACTTTCGCCCACGGATAATCGGGTGTTTGCTGTATTTTCTTATACTACATGTAGAGGCTCCTTACAGACATGAATATAAAAGTATGGAAGCGATGTAGCACCACACACAGGATTGGGAATCTCTGTCGACAAGGTTTACTTGGAAGTAAACAAATGTGTATGATCTCTCAACACTCCTTTCCTCTAAGCCTTTCCAGTTTGCAGTACTACAATAAGCAGGATTTCATGCAAACATTTTGTGTGTGCTATGTGGATTGTGCAGCAATATACAGCAATATGACACATAGTAGTTACTTAACATACACTGCAAAGAGATTTCATAAGCATCATGCAAACGGCAGATTTCATTTCTCATTCTGCACAATCACCCTTTCACTGTTAGGTAAGACTACCTATTGCAATTCCGGGGTGCGCGGGCAAAGAGAGTTAAGTCCACTTTCTTGTTACTGAGAATTAGAGTGACTTAACACACTATACCAGCCCAACATAGCTTTAGAGATGGATAAACCTATGAGGCACATATCCATAACTACCGTACAATTTTGATTATGACTTACTGGACTTAACACAAATGTAGAGAACATTTTTATCTGTAACTCTATGGACATATCTCATTTTTTTAGGATGGTGGACTTAACTCTCTTTGCCCGCGCACCCCGGAATTGTTTCCATGGTGTAACTCAGGCAAAATTTCTGAACAGTTCTCCATTTCATGCTCCCTAGATCCTAAAACCATTAACTCAAAAGTTCATATACACCGTATTTCATCACGTAATCAACGCCACCACATAATTGTCGCACCTTAATTTTTCACTCCAAAAATGATGTATAAAAATTTCTCGCATAATCATCGCAGGGATATTTTGACATATTTCTCTCTTTCATGATTCAGAAATTTACAACTGTCTCCACCCAATGCATTCAAGGTTAAGGAATCTGCTGACCGCTGGCTTGACACAATAAAAAGGGGATAGGGGTGGCAATTTAAGTGGAATTGCGGTTGCAGTAACACCATTTGGGTCAGTTTCAGCACACTACAGTTGCTTACTTCAGTAGTATACTGTAGAAAATGGGAAGATATAAGAATTATACTGAGAGTTTTAAGTTGCAAGTAATAGCATTCGTGAAAGAGAATGGAAACATGAGCTGCCGAGAGGAATTTTTCAGCAAATAAAAAACTTGTATGAGACTGCAATTGAAACAGCATTCACAAATCAGCAGCGTTCTGATCTCAAGATAGTGATGCAACTGGAGGGGAAGACAGTGCATTAAAGATGCGCGATACAGGCTCTATCGTGAATCACTGGATAAAGAAGAATTTTAAAAAAATGTTGTGGAAGTACTTAGTATTTCAAGACATCATGTCCAATAAATTTACACAATCATAATATTTAGAGGTAAGCACAATAACACAAAGCAATTCTAACTTTTTCAGATTGATCGTCTTTCTGCAAATTGATATGACGATTGACGTAATTTCATTGCAAATGCAGTTTACTAATATTCTGTAACTGTAAATAATAATGTGCTCTGGTAGTTTATTAATACGGTATTTTATTTCTTTCATTGTAAGGTATGTCTACTATAGGCCTATACATGTTAAGTTCCAGCCTTTCCTCGCTTAATGGTCGCACTGTGATTTCACGCAGGGAAAAAAGGGCCTAAAAAATGTGACAATTATGCGGTGAATTACGTTTTATATATACATATACACGTTCTTCTGCCCCAGGTTTTTTTGTAAAATGAATTAAAATATTGATGATCTATCCTGTTTCAATCCATTTTACCCTATTCCTTTGTCTTTTTTAAATGTTTTTGCTGCTGGTGACACTGTATCATCATTGTCACTTGATTCAAGATTTTCATATTGACTTATAACATAAAAACTGATATTAACACATACCGATCGATAATTTATTAAGTTTTAAAATGGTGTAACGCATGTCATGCCATCTGTTGACAGAAAGCTAGAACTAAATGAAAAGGAATTGGTAGCTGAAACCCGTCTGGTAGCTGTGAGGGTGTAAATTAACTTCAATCATGCTAGGTTAATGGGTTCAAGAAGTGTTTGACTAAACAAATTACCTTCAAGAATAATGACTGATATTATTTATGATGGCAAATAAGGATTTGAGTTTGAATGACTTACACAATGATTAAAAAATCATACTGTGGCTTAAGATCAAAGCTTCCGTCTTTAAAGGAGGTTGGGGGACAGGCAGCATGTAATTCAAGTACTGTAATCAGCTGATGTGTCTGTGATTGATTTTTTCTATATTATAAATGAGCACCATGGCTTACTGCTTTCCCTTATACTATGTACTAGCTTAAAAGGCCTGGCGTCGCTCAGGTTTTGTATTTTGACATTCGAAATTAACTTATGAAGAACTTTCAATTTTCAAACTCAAGTTACTTATATATGTATGTTGAATTTGAAATGAGGAAGAACGACTTATCACACTCAAAACTATTTCCTCAGAAAACGCTTGATATAGCATTTTATGGCTCATAGAGGTTGTAGAATTTTGCACCCCATTGCTTCTACACACCATGCCCGGTTCAAATAAGAAGAAACAGAATTTCCGGCAACATAAAACTGTACTGTCTTTACAGAATATTTTATTTCTCACTCTCATGTTACCAACAACCGCTTCTCTAATTTGTCCAAGCCCCGTATCATTTATTTCCAAAGCTACCTGTGACTACTGCCAACAACACACTGTTGTCATGAGAACTGTACATGCAATGTGATTTGGATTTGATAATTCTGTGTAAAAAGGTAATAAGTATCCTCAAAATCATTTGATTTTGGCATTTAAAATCAAAATTTTTCAAAATCCTTTCTTAGTGTGCACTTCCATTATGACACGAAGGTACTGTCAAAATTCCAAGTCTCTACCTATTATAGTTTAGGCTCTACGTTGATTCTCTGTCAGTCAGTCAGTCAGGACAAAGCCTATTATATTATACAGAGAAGAGAAGAGATGTGTGACAGAATGATGAAATGGAAGCTGCCACATCTTTAGCTTGCTTGGAGACATGCCTGAGTCAGAGATACCATAACCACAATACGAAGGATACAGATACAAGAACAGGAACATACATCAATTCATTATAGAAATAAGGTGCTGCATTTATTTAAATAATTAAATAAATACATTTTTTATCAATATTTTGTGTATGTGAGGGGTATTCAATACTCAACAAAAAACAATAATTTTCTTTATGCCAGATTTCTCTGGTAATCTGGATGTTAAAATCACAAGTTTAAGAAGATTGCAGAACAAAATAAGAGGCGCATCGATAAAGTAAGTTTCCCTGGGGCTGTTTACAGAAACAAAACACAATTTCATGGAAATGTTTATTGCAACAGATACTGCAAGTTTTCAGCTATTTTTAAAAATATTCACTACCGGAATTGAGATATTTTTCATTTCGTGGGACCAAATTTTGAATACCTGTGTCGTAGAACTATGCCATCTGGGATTTGAACCACTGTGTGATAGCCATCTCCGCCTCTTTTTCATTCTTCGTCATTTCTTGAGGTGTAGGAAATGATGGAAATCACTGGGATCGAGGTCCAGGCTATAGGGTGAATGTTTAAACACCTCCCAGTCGAACCTCCGCAGGAGAATTGCTGGGAGGTGTTTAAAAATCCACCTTACAGCCCGAACTCGCTACCAGTGACTTCCACCTCAAGAAATGACAGAGAATGATAAAGAGGTGAACATGGTTGCCTCACAATGGTTCAAATCCTAGGCAGCAGACTTCTCTGACACAGGTATTCAAAAGTTGGTTCCACGGCATGACAAATGTCTCAATTTCAGTAGCGAATATCTTGAAAAATAGCTGAACACTTGCTGTATCTGTTGCAATAAACATTTTCACGAAATTGTGTTTTGTTTCTGTGAACGACCCTAGGGAAACTTACTTCATGAACGGCCCTCGTACTTCAGAAATGAAATCTGTGCAAATAAAACATTACGAAGTGTCAAGTTTTTATTCCTGCATTCTTGTGAATTGTTCAATTTCTAAAATATTCCATCCCATTCTTAGTTTTCACTGTCACTCTAATTAAAGCAATCTGCACATGCACTTAACCGACACAGTACATGCTACAGTGTACATGAGAACAACGTTGTAATGTAAGTTATACAGTCATGACTTTTCGTCCATACAAGATGCATGGTGTTAATCAATACATATATCATAACAGTTTCCACTATCCCTAATTTTCTTTCTCCTTTTAACATTCAAATAAGATTCTGACAGAACTTTCAATTGACCTCACAATGATAAATAAATAAAATAAAAAAACTGGAAGAAGAGAAACTAAACAGCTTATTATTGTTTTAAGAACTTCTCTCTTTAAAATGTTATTTTCATCTTCAACCTTTAACTGACCACAGCATGAAGCATTTTAGTCAGGATAGCTTAATTAAACACTAGGTTAAACACTATGGTCGACCGACAGTATTAGAGATTTCATCTGCAACTACAGCTGAAATGTTTACTCTCCTGTATCTCTATGCCATCTAGATATTACATCACGCAGACCTACTCTGGAATCTTGTCATCTCACTGGCCTGCCTCGCTTTCTGATTAGTGAATGCAAATCTTTTACTTAGGTATCAAATTTGGATACCTAATTTTGTACTTTTAAAATTATTTTTCTATTGAAATCGTTGGGGTGCTTACATATTTCTATTGCTTCACAATGAAGCCAACAACTTCAATAGAAAATAATAAATTTTCAAAGTACCAACATTTTGGGCATCCACATTAGATATCAACATGAAAAAAATTCCATTCATAAGGATCAATCAAGAAATGATGCGAGCAGCCAATCAATTTGATCAGGATACAGCACAGCTTCAAGTGGGGGCCAGCTCGACCTATTTAAGCAAAGACAACTTTAGATTCCACACTAGCCAGTTTCTGAAGATGTATGCCACAGCTGCAGATGAAACTTTAACTACCACCTACCAACCAAAGTGCTCTACCTCAGAAGTTGTGCAAAAATCAAGACTCGGGCCTTGAAAGCCAACATCAATTTTAATCAGAACTTCACATTTTTATGTCCCTATAACACTGGCTGTTTTTGTAAGTTTAAGAAAACAGGTGAGGATTAAGAAGCCCTCTTAGTGATATAAAATGACCAACCTGGTTCCAAGCGGCGCCGCGACAAAGCACTTACCTGGAGGAAGCCCCATGGGGGGCGGTCGCATCATGTTCATGTTCATGTTCATGTTACCTCCAAGCATCGGGGGCCCCAAGTGCATGGCATGCCTCATGATTGGGGGGCCCGCCATGGGCGACATGATGGCAACGCTGGACACGGGTGGTGCCATGGCGGCAACAGACACAGGCACGGCAGCCACTGCCATGGCAGGACGAGGCTGGTATCGCGGCATCACCGCTGCACGCCGTTCCTCCTGGAAATTCAACTGACATTCAAGTCAGCATTAATATAAGCTAACTGAAAGAACTACTCACACAACATATTACTGTAGACTCTCATGAATAAATAAAAATAGAGTGATGTTATACACTAGAAAGACTAGTGGATATAGCTGAAATGTCGAACCATTTTATTAATTTATCCACTGTGTGTAATAACTTTAATTTTGGACAATAGACATTGTAGACTCTCATTGTCCGGGATGAATGTGAAAAAAAAATCCCAGATATAAGAAATCCCAGTTATGTTTGAAAATTGAAAGATTAGGACATTAAAATAGGTATGAAGATTAAAACTGCAAGATTGCAATAATTGCACAACACTAATTAACTGTGAAAAACAATTCTCTTGCCTTTAGAGATGACTAAATATACCACCTTAATAACCACTGCAAGGGCATGAAAAACTGATGAAACACACTGGCGGCTCATAGCTAAAATTAGTGGGGGTGCTGTTCCAGAAAATTTTTAGCCTTTGTTCTAAAATTGTGTAAAAGAAAACATATATATATAACAAGAAAATTTATTCAGAAACTTGATAAAACCCTAATAGATTTATTTATTTTCCTTAATTTACTTACTTTAATCTAAATTATTACAGTTGAAGCTTGATCTATTCGTTTAAAAATGAAATCCATTCTTCTTGTTTTAATTTCTGCGAAAAGATCAATAATTTTCTTCTTGTTCTGCCATGGTTGAAGTTTTCAGTTAAATAAAAGAACAAAACAAAAAAATGGATCATAAAATAGCTGGAAACAAGATAATAATCTAATTTTACACTTTATCACACTAAAGAATGTGGTACATGGCTTTTAAGCAGAACACACGCGGAGCAAAAAAAACAATTAATGAATTAAAAAACACTACCTTCAACCAATACGCGAGGGCCGGCACTGTGGAAGTGACAGTGCGCTCTCTCCCTCGCAGCCACGGCATGCACCTTCCTAAGTCTGCATTCACACAACAGTCAACACCACACCGCTGGAACTGTTCCATACAAAGATTTTCTTTTATCTTTATAATAAACTGGGGGATGGCTACTGGCATTAAGCTTAAGGGTTACATATTGTACAAGAGTAAAGAGAGAATTAAAGAAAAAAGGACTCATTATATCAAATGTTATCGATACCCCGTATTTACTCGTCTATAGCACCCCCTCACCTATAATACCCCCCCCCCCCAATTTTCGACAACGCCAAAAAAAAAAAAAAAAAAAAATTAAAGTGATCAGCATCTGCAACATTCCTGTAAACGGTAAAACCCACGCTTCCCTGCCACCTGTGTGTTGGCCTTAGTTACTCTCACCTCCCCCATAGATTTCTCAATGCCCTTCAGGTTTCTGAGTTCAACTTCCGCCATACGCCTGCCTGAGAGTTAGTAAGCACGTGAAAAATGAGTTGGAGAGCAAGTTTCATGGCATCCTTCAAGTTGAGTGTGTTAGAATATGCAGCCATGTATGATATCTTATTGGCGTAAACAGAAAGACAAATTATCAGGAGCAAAGAAAATGTTGAAATCATTCCGTGGTGTGAAGAAAGGGAGATACGAAATTCAGGCAGTTGCTGCCCAGTTGAATGACAAGATTGCAATGCTGAGTTAACCTTGAACACCACGCGGGCACGCGCAGCGTTTAGTCACGTGACCCAGTCAGCTGCGGTAATGCAGGAGGGAGCTATACCAAACTGTTTAAAACTCTAAAGTTAAAATGACGTGATAATTTAACTTTTTGTAAATAAAAAAAATGGATTTAAACTATTTTGCGTGTTGATTTAAAGACGCTAAATGTGTCTTTTTCTGTTTTTAAAGCATGACAACCCAACCTATGTCATGTGAAAATTTTCACCTATTATACCCTCCCCTATTTTAGAAGTTGAAAATTGTGAAAAAAAGGGGGGTGTTATAGGTGAGTAAATACGGTAATATCAAGTGGAAATAGGGGCTGCTACAGTTCCACAGTGCATATACACGAGCCGCCACCGATGAAACACAAACATTATGCAAGTTGCAAACTGCTGAGGAAGCAATGCTGTAAATAAAATTTACTGTTACAGATGCCATGCCACAGCGCGATAAACAAAATTTTCTCATCAGGAGTAGAGAGTCCGATATGTCCAGCTTGTGGCCTTGTACAGCTTACTACTGTGACCGGTGCCAACAAGATCTAACACACATACAAGTTGCATGTTTAACTAACGCATGGAACAATAATCTTAAGAGGTTCCACCTAATATACCACTATGTTTTGTTCAATCACAGCTGGAAGATGAAGGGGAATGTATTCAGGAATCTACTCTTATACAATTCAACGGCCCTAAATAGCGTGCTTGCTCGCCCGCTTCGTGAGACATCGGGTATACTCGGCGATGTTCGTCTCTCGCAGTCTAAACTTTCATGACGACTACAAAATTAGGAAGGAAAACCGTTTCTTTATTATATAAGGCCTAAGTGAAATGAACACAATGAACAAATATTCTAATTTTATTTTTACTTACAATTTTCATAGCTCTGAACCACAAACATTTTTAATAATCTACCAGTGTAATTTTCTTAAAAATCCTGGAGTCAATGAATAATGGCGAGCGAAGCCGGGGGCAACAGCTGAAAAATATTGATGGTTTTATCTCTTGAAATATCGCTGATAATAATAATCCGAACAAACCATTCCTTCCCTTGAAACATAATATAATTTCTGAAAATTACACTGAATTGATAAAATAAAATTCACATCATATTCATGTCAATAAACAATAGGTATTATGTGTTCACAGGTTCTTTGGAACTGCATAATCGATTCTGATATAGTGTTCCCAGGGGGCACTTTCATCTCGTGGAATGTACTCTAAAGCAGGAATTTTAGCTGTTTCATTAATTATTAATGGCTTAGTTTATGAATGATTCGCGTGCAAGTGTTAATAAATATAATGCTTTAATAATTATTATACTCTTAATTTTTAATTTTTAAAAGAATTATCGTGGCGAAGCCACGGGCACCTCCTAGTGCAATACAAATGATCACATATGTTAAGCCACAATTTATTATATGAAATTTTAATCTAACTATACAGTACTATTTTAAAATATGAGGGCTGGTCAATAAGTAAGGTCTCCAACACTCTAGCCCAGGCCTTTCCAACTCGAGCACTCTGCGCTGGTGCGCACCATCGCAGCACCCAACGGCAGCCCGGTGCTCTCCTTCCCCATGTCACTACATGTGCGTGTGTCAGACAGCACAATGGATAGCTGACCTCGCTTTCTTGGTGGATGTAACGTCTTATTTAAATGATTTAAATATTTAGTTGCAAGGGAGAAATTAGTTAATTATACAGTTAATTATACAATTAGTTAATTATGTGTGACAGAATTAAGGCTTTCAAAATGCATAATTTATTATTTAAAGATCAACTTAAAGCCGGAAATGTTAATTTTCCTTCATTAAAATCATTAAATTTGTCTATTTACGAAAACTTCGAATAGCATCAGACGTTGTTACAGAAATTGCACGATGAATGCAATGCCCATTCAAAGAAATTGATTATATGGCACCTCAACTTGAATATTTATGACGCCATATTTTGTCCTGAAAGTCACCATCATGTTTCCAAACAGAGGTGATAAAAGTACAGGTACTACTACTACACCGGCGATTTGCTTTCATTTTACAATTTCATTCATCCACAGAAATTTCCCAGACTTCACGCACTTGCTTAAAACTTACGCCAGTGTTCGAGAAAACTTATGCATGCAAACAGATGTTTTCAATTACGAATTTAAATAAAAGTAAAACCAGGACTTCTCTATCTGATGTTGCCTAAAAGGCTGTACTTTGAATATCTATTGCCAAATCGATTGCACGAAATATTGGTAAATTAGTTGCGGCAAAACGATGTTAACAATCTACTTAAATTCTAAATGCTCACAAACACAATGAAAGTAGAGAACAAATGGTGTGTTTATGTGTTCACAAAATTGTTATTATTAATGTTTTCATAAGCTGAACGCTGGCTAGACCTGTGGAGCTGCCTCTGGTGCTACACCGATGCTCGCCTGCACCGTGGAAGCACCTGAGTTGGAAAGGCCTGATCTAGCCCAACCTCACAACGTTGGACGAGAGAGTTGGCACCACTGCCATGTCCCGTTATCTCCCCTCTTTCAAACAAGCCATTACTGCAGCCACTGAACCTTTTGGTGTCCGAGGTAGAGCTGTTTGAAATGGTTCTCCCAATTTCCGTCCCCGCCAAGTGCGGCCTCTGCAAACCCACCTCGGACAAACCTTATGGATCAATTTGTCATTCAAAATGGTCTGTATGGAACCTTTAGAAATGTCAGGAAGCAATAAACCACGAGTAGTGACGCATCGATCTTGTCGCACCAATTCATCGACTTTTGCCACCATCTCATCTGTGACGGCTGTTGTTGGTCTCCGACTTCGCTCTTCATCATGAATATTTGACGGCCCTGTTTAAACTCACAAACCCATTTAAGGACATTTTTTATGTCCATACATCCCTCTCCATAAACTTCGCAAAGCTGTCTGTGAATTTCAATCGGCAGAACTTTGTTTGCAGTAAGAAACCGTATGACTTGGTGGGGATGGAAATCGGGAGATCCATTTCAAACAGCTCTACCTCAGACACTAAAAGGTTCAGCGGCCGCAGCAATGGCTTGTTTGAAAGAAGGGAGATAATGGGACATGGCAGTGACGCCAACTCTCTCGCCCGACGTTGTGAGCTTGGGCTATAGTGTTGGAGACTCCTGAAATGCTCATGTGGGCAATAATGTTTTTACATCGCTTATGGCAATATGTGATTTTTGGCCTCTTGTGTAGGAAACCTATCACTCGGGATCCTTGGAATATCTAAAGAATTTGGAAGAGGACATCAACCCTTTACGGAGTATACTGACCAAGTTAATAAAAAACATTTTATTTACATAAAGCAAAATCAAAGTAGAAAGAAACAGCATGTGTATTCAGTTAGCTTAAATGGATGGCACTTTGTGCAGAACTGATCAGCGTAAGCGTTTCTCTGTAAGAATTTAAAAATTAAAAGCACAATAAATAAAGCTCCCACCTATATAATATGCCAAAAGATGCACAAAATTCAGGTTTAATGTGCTGCAGGAAAAAATAATTAACATTTAAAGTCAAGGAAAGCATAAATCAGATAGTATAAAAATGAAAAAAAAAAAATTGTGTTGTTATGGACACTGCAGGAAAATAGGCTATAAAACAAACGAGTGTAAAATTCCCATGGCTAAAGAGATGCAATACTCACTTCTACTTGTGGCTGAGGTGTAGATGTTGATGTGTCAACGGTTTTGACAGGAACCTGACGCTGGTATTTTGGTAATTTGGCACGCACCTCCTCCTGCAAAATCAAACCAGTGAACAAACTGTAATATATCAAAACAACCAATAATATCACTGGCCACTCATAACTTCAGTCAAGGCTATCAACATAGTTATTTCACTCATAGATCAAATTTTCAATTTGAACTAACAACTTGTAAGAGTGAACCTGAAATCAGGGAGTCACAATTACCGCATTGGCCCGAATATAAGACAATGTTTTTTTCCCTGAAAATGTGCTTTTAAAAACTATACTCGTCTTATATGCACAGCCTAAGACTCAACAACAACTCTCCATTCATGAATGAAGCTGGGCACGTGTGCAGCGGCGATGCAGCGGGTATCCCCAGGCAAATGACGTGCGTCCGACCCAAGGTCAAGTCGCGCGGAAATTCACCGAACTTTACCGAACTAATTTTTCCCCAACTTCACGCTTCTGTTTGTACTGCACCAGGACCTTCTGATCCTGACTGCACTGTTACTTGCCTGGCGTCTCTATTCTCTACGCGAAACTTTTGTTTGACCACCAGTCATGGCAGACCATGTGGAAAAGAAAGCATCTTCATTGTCTCAATGCATAAATAAAGGCGAGAGAAGAAGTTACGACATGAACTTCAAAATTCTGTTTCATGTGAAGCAAAATGTACTAATAAGCTATTTTATTTATTTTTCCGTAACTACCCTTCAAGAATTCAGGATCGTCTTATATTCAAGGTCGTCTTATTTTCGGGCCAAAACGGTATTAGTAATGGGCAAAATCAAATAATTCTAAGAATCAAATAATCTGTTCTCGAATGATATAAAGAATTGGAACATTATTTGAATGTAAGGTTTTGGATGAATACAAGATCTAAGAACTTCTTCCTACATGAGATCCGAGAAGTGAGAAAGCAGTACTATGCTTTCTTAGCTATCATATAGAACTTTTTATTTTTTTCCTTCTCTCACCATTAAATCTTTCAAATGAAGTTTCTGAATAATGGGTACACAATTATCAATATGTCGAGAACTTTCATAACAAAAGTAGAAGCAAGAAAACTACCACTGGTGCAGTCACTAGCCACTGTTGATGTTGAACTATCTATAGAGTAGTGTTGTGGAGAAATGGATGGGCAGCTAGGGAAAAACTTAAGAAAGTATACTTCAAAAGAGAACCGTAAGGGTTGCCATGTCGAAACCTACCCTCAAATTTTGCATATTGATGTCTTCATTATAGATGGACATATGCAAAATATTAGCTGCTCATATGAACTTTCAGTGGGTGAAAATGTGTTTGTTATGTTCCATAGGGAATCAACGGCGGGTACTTGTAAAGCTAACTTGAGTAGCCTGCATGCAGGGGTTCATATGATAGCAGGGTTGGGGTGTGTGATAGAGGGAAGGAGCTACCTATATGCATATGCATACTTGTTACTCGTTGAATGTGTCACACTAGGTAACTTTTAGATAATAATTTCGAATCATATCCACATTTTAAAACTACAGTGAGTCCCATGCAAGAGTTGGCCAATGACGCGGGTTTCTGCGTCACGGCGAGCACAGCTCCAACTCCCAAGCGATCGGGTGAAATATCTACGCAAATAAACCCATGATCGGTGTAATTTCCTGAAAAGGTACCAGTGTTGTGTGGATGCAAAAGGAGGACATTTCCAACATCTCTTGTGATGAGGTGCGTGGTTATTTTCATTGTAATTCCAACTGTAAATGTGAGAACCTGAACCATTACACTGATCGCGGCTTTATTTGCGTAGATATTTCACCCGATCGCTCAGGAGTTGGAGCTGTGCCCGCCGCAATGCAGAAACCCAAGCCATTGGCCAACTCTTGCGTGTGACTCACTGTATATAATCTGTATAGACATTGAGGGGTTGCTTATGATTGTTAGTGTGCAGGTGTTATAGAAGTCAATTTATGTGATATATGAAGATACTAGCTTAAAAGACCCGGCGTCGCCCGGGTTTTGTATTTTGTAATTGGAAATTAACTTATGAAGGACTTTAGATTTATAAATTCTAGGTCCTTATATAGGTATTTATAATTTGAAGTAGAAAGAACGACTTATCACACTCAAAACTATCCCCTAAGAAAATGTTTGAAATAGCTTTTATGGCTATATGTAGAATTTTGCATCCCATCGCTTGTACAGTACACAGCAAGCCCGGGAGGGGTTCTAATAAGAAGAAACCGAAATTCCGGTAACATAAAATTGTATTATCGTGGCTGAAAATTTTGTTTCTCACTGTCATGTTACCATAAAACCGTTTTCGGAATGAAATTAAACAGAAATACAATATCACTTTCATACATCTTTTCCCAAAACATATTACCTTACCTCGTATTGTTTTCTCTATTTCCAGGCTAGAGGAGGTAATGTGACTGCATTATTTTCGTGAATTTCATTCTGTGATATAATAATATATATATATTACCATACCTCGTATTGTTTTCGCTATGTCCAGGGTAAAGAAAGTTATGTGACTGCATTATTTTCGTGGATATTGATAGTTCTCTCATTTGTTTCTCTCATTTGTCAAATTTATTCTACTTTCATTTTTTTTTCCTTGGCCATCTGAGACCCGCTGGTAACAATATGTTTTAATGTCAAATGTGATTCGGATTCGATAATTCTGTGTAAGAAGGGATTAAGTATTCTCAAAAACATTTGATTTTTGGCATTTAGAATCAGAATTTTTCAAAATCCTTTCTTAGTGAGCACCTACATTATGAAACGAAGGTACTGTCAAAATTCCAAGTCTCTACCTGTTATAGTTTAGGCTGTACGTTGATTCCTGTCATTCAGTCATTAAGTCAGTCAGGACAAAGCCTTTTATATATATAGAGATTTGCCATGCACAACAAATCACAATACCAGTGCTTCAATCAACTTATTCTCAATGTTCACATTTACTGTTCAGACAAAAGTCAAGTGTTAAGAACTCGGACTAACACACTACACAATAATTGTACTCGTCATTAAAGGCCAAAGTAAATAAAAGAACTAATGTCAACAGCACATGAGATTCATTTAGCTAATTGTAAACACTTAAACAGGTACTAATTTACTTCATGAGACCTACTGGAATACCTAGGTACAAACATGTGTATCAGAGCAGGGTATTATTCGTTATTATAATAGTACTAGCCTTTTAAGGCCTGAAGTCGCTTGGGTTTTGTATTTTGTAAATTTGAAAATAACTTATGAAGGATTTTCTATTTTCGAACTCTAGGTCTTTATATAGGTATTTAGAATTTTTGAAATGAGGAAGAACGACTTATCACATTCATTCCCTCAGAATATCGCCCACGATAATTAATCTGAAGATTAAAAATTAAGAGCAAAATAATTAAAATATTATATTTGCACGCAAAACATTCATAGGTGTAAGCCAAACGATTGAAAGGCCTAATTAATGAAACAGCTATAAATTCCGCTTTGAAGTGAATTCCACGACTAGAAAGCACAGCATGGGAAAAATAACATCAGATTCGAGTTCCCTGGCCCAGAAAACCCCTGCATAGTGAGATTTGTCCAAATTGAACAATTTTTACCCATTTAGGCCTATTCATTATCCTTCTTCAGTCTAGGGTGAAAATTTCAAATGTCTGTGTGCCTTGACATTATAAACAAATGAATCGACCAGCATGGGCTTACAACATTCAAGCGATCATGATGCTTTTATTTCCAAGGTATGACAAAAATATACAAAGGTACCTGTTCATTGATTTGACAATTGAAATGTATTACTGAAAACTGATGCTACGAAAGCACCAAAAAAATGCACGTTTTATTCCCTTTCTCACTCATAACTCGCAAATGAAAGTTAAAATTAAAAATGTGCTATGCCAGAAACCTTTGTGGGAGTGTACTCAACAACTTCCCAAAGTTTCATGGCGATTGGATGAATGGTGTCCTAATGCATAAAGGACGGACAGACATACATTTGTTTTTATATAGATAGATTCGCTCCCATAGTGATAAGGACAGGGAGAGATAAAGATATAAACACGTATGCCTTTACGAACAGCGGGATCCCTGCTCTGCAATACTGTCAACAGCCAACGCACCGGCACATGAACTAGGTAGAGAAGGTCCCAACCCCTCCCCGCCAACAGCTGTGCGGCTACTCAATATTTCTAATTTCCAGATTCGCAATTAATTTTCACCCACTAAAAGTTTATATGAGCAGCTAATTTTTGGCATTTGTCTATCTGCAATGATGGCTTAGCGATATGCAAAATTTGAGAGTAGGTTTCGACATGACAACCCGTACAGTTCCCTTGTTAGTTCAAATCCTGATCTGAAACTCGTAAAAACAGTGAAAGATATATTTTGTGGGGAAAATGCAAAGGACATAGAACTCAGAATTCTTCTCTTAAGTATGCACCTGTCACTTCTAGTGAATTAGAAAGATCATTATTAATAAATTTCATCTTGGATGAAAGATCATTAGAAAGATCATTTTCTCCATTCAGTATGTCCTTACTAATAAACACATCAGTTTGAGCAGGATTTGGAGGGGGGGGAACACTTGTTACTGTAAATTGTTTTAAAAGAAAATAAAATGCATTGTACTACAATGTTGACTTCTAAGAGTGCATGTTTCGCCCATCATTGTGCATATTTGGAGAAATTATAGTGCATGAATGCATGCATACTTTTAGGTTTGATAGTGCATGGAATCTGGGTTTTAGTTATTAATAACAATGTTATAAATAATCTTAATCTCAAAATAAAGCATTTTGTTTTATCACCTATTCCTCAAAGCCCACTCTAAGGATTCAAGGTCAATATATTCCTTGAACTTTGACAGTAATTTTTATGAATGCCTTTCTGCTGACACACTTATATGTGAACACACAATGATAGGCACACTTGACTTGCATCACCTTGCACAACCTTAATTGACATAATCCATGTTAAAAAATTTTACTTCCGATACACAACCATTGTGTCCGATCAGAAGGAGCACAGAACTGCAACTGGTAAAAAACGCACGAATAGTACCCGCCTTGGCGTGAGATGATGCAAACAGTGTTGTCAATTATCTTATACACAATTCAAAGAAAATAATTAATAATTTACTTCCAAAGATAATAGTTCATCAACACCTCTAGTAATGTCCAGCCTTTTTGTGGAAAAAGGCTTTTATAGAGAAAATGTACATGTGTAATCAAGAATTGACAGGGTTTTTTTCTTACCAGCGAGATGTCTTCCTGAGGATGAATTATTTTACTAGAAGCCCCTGTTGTGTTGATTAGTGCCACTTTCTGGGATGACTCGCTACTTGTGGTAACAGGTGTCGTGCTCTGGCTACCAGTGGAAGCAGTTTGACTGTAACACAAAGATCCCACTTCACTTAGGGGGATTTCGGTTGATCGATGACGCTCGATGCTGTGTGACAAGGAACAGAAATTTAGTCGAGAGTGCTTGATGGCGCTCGATCGGTCTTGATCAATTGAAGCTCAGTGTGACAGGCCGCTTATAATCTAGCTTATCATTTAATTAAGAGAGCTGAGAAGCCCTTAATAAGAAGGGTTCTCATTCTTGTTTATTAAGTGCCAGAATGGTACTTTATGAGATTGTGTATAGGGACGGGAAAATGTCCGTCCGTCCGTCTGTACGCGCGATAACTTAAATACGCTTTATCGGATTTTCATGAAACTTGATATACGTATTTATAACGTCAATGGGAAGAAGCCTATTGATTTTGGACCAAATTGGTTGACCGGTACCGGAGTAAGGCCCAATTTAGTGCTTATTTTATGGAAATATATTAGAAAGAATACATCAAATGCAAAAAGTTCTCATGACAACATATAGTTTTATAGTGTTCATATACGGCTTTGGAAGTTGCAAAACAGTTAGCTTTGTCAAATAAAACTACCCACATTTTCCTTCACATATGCTTATCAAACTTTAGACCATTATTCTTCCGTAAGCCCTGCTTAATGAATCGATCTGGAGCTTAACTCAGAAATCTATTACAAAAAATACCTTCTTTTCTGCATATCACAATTGCAATTATCGCTGATTAAACGGAAGCATTCTGATATTTTGTTACATCAATTTACTTGATTTTATTACATACATAACCATATACATAATATCTGCACCATGCCTGCCTTCCACTTTGGCAACCTGGGTTCAATCCCTTGTAGGGACAGATTTTTTAATCTGACCTCAAGGGCTGGATTTAGGAAAGGTGGTGGTGTGCAGTTTCTAATCACCAGCCTGTTCACCAAATGTACTTGGGTTCAATCCCAAACCTCTCCCCAGTGTGTATCACATGGAGGCATATGTTATTGTTGAAACAAATTATTTTTGTAAAACATTTTTGCATTGTTGAATGTAATGAAGTGATAGGTCATAAATTTACTCAATATATTATGTTTACTATAAGTTACTCATTTTTCAAAGGTTTACCTTGAGCATGTTTAATAAATTGATCATGATCCATTATCAGAATATCACTGCCACCGCCTCTCAACACCAACTCAGAAATACCAACACAGTTAACTGCTTCAAGCTAGTGTTTTATTTTTTGTTTATTTTAACAGAAGTCATAAAAGGGTGATTCAGTAATATCTTAAATAATTCATTATAACCAGGGCCCGGAGTTTGATGACCTACAAATACTTAAAAAATGAGCTGTAATACGAGGGTTGGTCAATAAGTAAGGTCTCCAACACTCTAGCCCAAGCTCACAACGTCGGATGAGTGATTTGGCGCCATTGCCATGGCCCGCTATCTCCCCTCTTTCAAACAAGCCATTGCTGCAGCCGCTGAACCTTTTGGTGTCCGGGATAAAGCTGTTTGAAATGGATCTCCTGATTTCCATCTCTGTAAATGGATCTCCTGATTTCCATCTCTGTAAGTCATACAGTTTCTTACTGCAAACAAAGTTCCATCGATTGAAATTCACAGACAGCTTTGTGAAGTATATGGAGAGGGATGTATGGACATAAAAAATGTGCGTAAATGGGTTCGTGAGTTTAAACAGGGCCAGACAAATATTCATGATGAAGAACCAACAACAGCCGTCACAGACAAAAGTCGATGAATTGGTGCGACAAGATTGACGCGTCACTACTCATGAACTTTGTTATTGCTTCCTGACATTTCTAGAAGTTCCATACAGACCATTTTGAGTGACAAATTGATGTTCCATAAGGTTTGTGCGAGGTGGGTTCGTGGAGGCCGCACTTATGGGGACGGAAATTGGGAGATCCATTTCAAACAGCTCTATCTCGGACTTTAAAAGGTTCAGCGGCTGCAGCAATGGCTCGTTTGAAAGAGGGGAGATAATGGGACATGGCAGTGGCACCAATTCTCTCGTCCAACGTTGTGAGCTTGGGCTAGAGTGTTGGAGACCTTACTTATTACTTGGTGGGGACGGAAATCAGGAGAACCATTTCAAACAGCTCTATCTCGGAGACCAAAAGGTTCAGGGGCTGCAGCAATGGCTCGTTTGAAAAAGGGGAGATAGCAGGACATGGCAGTGATGCCAAATCTCTCGCCCAACATTGTGAGCTTGGGCTAGAGTGTTGGAGACCTTACTTATTGACCAGTCCTTGTATGACTGCAAAATACAAAAAAATGATCCTAAAATTTGTATGAAAATCCTAGTTTATTCTTCAGATGTAAACAGCAAACATCGTCTTTCTATGTAAAAATTAAAATTATAACAAGATCTATTTAGGTCTATTTATGCTTACCAGTATTTAGAGTTCTGTTAATACTCAATGTAAGTGCGGTAAATGTACAAAACTCTACATAATGTGAGAAACAACACAAAATAAGAATATAATGACTTTATATTTTTAAAATTACCTAAAAATATGAAATGTGGGAAAAAACCATAAAATGTCACTGAATTCTAGAAATTACGTAAAAATTACAAATTGGGAAGAATGTCAAAAAATGACCTTAAAAAACCATTTTCATAATCTAGGAGACACGATCAGAATATCTGCGCTAGTGGGCAACATCCATGAAGTGTCAGTTAAAATATGACATTTCATCAAAATCCAGGCCTTGGTAATGTTTTTAAAAAAATATTTCTGTTCATGAGGTTTGATACTTTTAAATTTCATCTCTTGTGCTTAAGCGCACAGCTGCTACTCATCTGAAGCCAGAAAATAAAATGTTACCACTACATGTGCATTTATTTTTATACGGTACGGAAGTTACCTTGGATTTTGTTTTGTTTATGCTTGTTTATGCTTATATCACAGTATAAGTATTAATACAGTACAGAAACTCAGCCCGTTTTTCTGCCAGCCGAGCATGCGCGCGCATTTACTAGCGATCATAGCGGCCATATAGTAAGACTACAGAAACTACTCCGGGATGTATGTAAATAAATAGGAGTGTTGTATTTATTAGAACACGCTATATTCGAAAGGACCTTATTATTCTGCTGTAAATTTCAGTAATAATAAAAGACAAAATCCTGAATTGCATTTCTTCACTTTCTTGAAACATCCAGAAAGGTAAGAACGAAAATAAGTAATATTTATTGTAGGTCTACTGGCTTACTCGTGATTCTGGTGTGGTTATGTTTCAAGTTACTTTAATGTAATATTTTTATATTTTATTTTGTTGTAATGATTTCTGGTGTATAAAATAGGTCATTAATGGTCGACAAGAAAACCTAGTAACAAAATATGTAAAATATTTGAGAGAAAATTACCGTCTATGCTTGACACACGCCGAAAACAGACAATTTATGAATTCCTATAAAAACTCGTTAATTAAAACTGCTGTACCGACGGTGTCTTCAATTCCAAATGCTCCGGAATTTTTTGTTTTGTTTAATGAAGTCCATCCTGCAGTAATTGACGCTACATAGACCTACGATAAATTGAAGTCGAATATTGCCATATAAGGCAAAGAATCAAAATACACTGTCAACAATGACGTGCAGGATGAACAACGTGACAGACCTATAATATAATTTACGTAATTAATATGTAGGCTATTTATTATCATAATTTGAATTATAAATTATATTAAAGGGCAATGATTTTAAAGGAAAAATACTAGGCCTAGGTACAGTCCTTAACAGTAGCCTATTTAGGTATTGTTTACCTCTTCTTAACTAGAATATAGTACATTATCTGTTTTATTATTTCTTAAATTTAAAATTAGATTTGCATTAAATAAAAATATTCTGTATTTTTCTCTTTTCCTCTTTTAACATAACATATTTTGCGATGTGTTTATGTATTTTCCCAAGCCATTTCATATGATGAGAATGTAGCTTTACTCAATCTCCGCATGGAGCGCTAGTGTCGTCCAGTCAACATGTTGTCATAGGACTTTTAACACACAGTTTCTTTACTGTATTAATACTTATACTGTGCTTATATGCTTACATGTATGTTTAATACCTGAAGTGTTGTAATAAGAATAAGCAGGTTTGACTGTAATTCCAAAAATTTAAAATACAATATGGTTTATTGTTTTCAACCGATTTTGGTAGTAGTGGTTTGGTTCCACTAGGAAATCCTGTAATGGCATTATGGCACTGACACATAAATAATAAGTTCATTTTGGTAACAATCAGAAACCATCTTCTCAAGATGAACACATGGCCACATTGTGCATTCGTCAATTACGGATGTTCCAGCAGTACCCATCCATTATTGTGACTGCTGAATTTTTGTTCCAGCAAGATTTCCTGGCAGTTGTGAGCAGCCAGAAAAGTCAGTGGGCTGTAGCATGAATTACTCATCCGAGACATACACAGAAGGGGTAATAGTGAAAATTTTCTGTGCGAAGGCATTCCTTATAGAGCTTGAGATGTTTTAAGGTTACAATGAATTAAGTTTCCATTTACAAAAATTAGGTTCACCTACAAATGACACTGAAAACATTTTCCAAATAAAATGAAATTTTCTTTCCCCTTTTGAGTCACTTTAGTTTAGTTCACGAAATCTTTAGTAGTACTGGTATCAATTTAGATAGGCCACTCAGTAAAATATTGAATAACTAACTACCCCCTCCTGATAAAATAAGACGACCTCGCATATAAGACAATCAAAAAAATTTTAATAGTTACAAAAAATAAATAAAATAGCTTATTAATACATTTTGCTTCACATAAAACGGAATTTTGAAGTTCATATCGTAAATTCTTCCCTAGCCTTTATTTACGCATTGAAACAATGAAGATGCTTTCTTTTCCTCATGATCCACCATGATTGGTGGTCAAACAAAGCTTTACACATAGAGAACAGAGAAGTAATAGTGCAGTACGAAATTCACAAATCCAAGAAAAATAAAATTCCTGTGAAATTCGGTGAATTTCCGCGTGGCTTTGACCTTTGGGTCAGACACACTTCATCGCGTGGGGATTCCCGCTGCATAGCTGCATTCATGAATGGAGAGTTGTTGAAAGTGTTAGGCTGTGCATATAAAACAAGGATAGTTTTTATAAACATATTTTGAGGAAAAAAACATTGTCATACAACCACCTAATCGATGGCTTAGTCCACATATGTGTTAGTATAAATCTTATTTAAATTTGTTTTAATACCTACTTATCACAAATATGCACCCAGGAAAAGAACTTATCACATTTTGCCCCTGCAGAAAATATATTATCTTCTTTTGATTAAATTAATCGGGAAAACATTGTGAAGTGTATATTCTTATTGATTATACAGGGTGTTAATGAATAACACCGAAATATTTTATCTGAGTATAGAGGGGACATAGACAAGCAACTTTTATTAAGAGATTTTTGCTCTATGGATTCAATTTTTCCTGTTACAGCATAAAATCTTCCAGGGCAAGGCCGCCACTGACTTCTAACATTAGAAAAAAAGCAAAACAAAGGAACTTCGTTGTTATCCTTTTCAAAGTTAATTCTGACTACCACTCTTACAACACCCGACATAAAAACAGCATAGCACTGACGAAACACTCTACCCATCTATTCGAATCTTCTCCATACTACTTTGCTCTAAGGTATTTAATTCACTCCCCTCTCATATCACATCACAAAAAACAGAAATTTCATTTAAGAAAATGCTCAAATCCTTTCTTTTATCAAACTGTTTTTATAATATAAGTGATCTCTATTCTTTGTAAGTGTGTATATACTGTATTCTTAAATTTATCACTCAATTTGTATAATTCATCTTCCATATACTGTAAAAATAGAGCTAGAAATAATATTAAAATGTATAATGTAGTAAAATGTAGCATGTTTAAATATTGTATAGTCGGTCAAATAAAAAAACGTTGGGACTCGTATGCAGTTAAAATTAAAGTTTTAACGCATTAGTTCACAAGTTTCCTGTAAAAAACATAAAATACAGGTAATTGTCGGAACATATGAGGCCATGCGACAGGAGGGAAAAAATGAACAACGCGGAAAGCGCAACACACAATATTCAACTTAATGTATTGTCATAATTCATTTTCCTTTGTGTCATCGCGCCACATACAAATGTAGCTTGAGAGAAAGTGTAGTTAGGGCTGTAATTGACCTGCATTTTTCGGCCTCTGAAGCAGCGAGAAGGTTCCATATTTCTTAAAGACCAGCTCAGATGTTGGTACTTCACTATAATGCGACCGGAAGTTTTCATAGCAAACGTGGATCTGGCCGGCCGCGTATTTCGATGCTAGATTGGTTGCAGAAGTTGAACGTAAGTTATTGATTTTGTACTACAAGTACCGGTATAATAAAATAAAATCTTTAAAAAAATGCTCATTGAATAAACATATTCCTCGCGAATTTATTCATTATTATTATAAGAATTTCCATGTAAGAATATGGCGGATTCGAGGCATATAGCCACAGCTTTCTATACATGTTTGTTTTGGAACAAAACTGACTAAATAATCAAGAAAATACATGGACAGAGAAGAGGCATGTGTGAACCTAACCTTAAGCCTTCCTGTACATGCACATATGCTCGTTTGTGATACTTTATGAAATACCGCCAGACGTTTTTTATTTGACCGACTGTACATGTATTAAATATTTGTATGTAAATTATTAATTTGTAAACGTGTGTGTTAAACTTTAAGAAATGTAGTTTATAAGTATATGTAAACTTATAAGTGTAGGAGTTGAAGCATCTTCCGGGCTGTGGGCTAAGCCACGCCCACCGTGAGTATATAAGCAGTTCCGTTTCTCCAAGCAGTCCAGTCAGCGTCAAGATAGCAGCCACTGAAGAAGTTCCCCACAGCGGGAGCGAAACGTCTGGCGAAACGTCTGGCGAGACTTGTAATTTTGCCTTTGGACCACGGCCCACAGCCCGGAAGATGCTTCAACTCCAAGATTCCGGCCGTGAAAGCCTCAGATTAACTATTTATAAGTGTAGGTTAATGAAAAACACTGTAATGTGTAAGAAAATAAACTAACTAACTATCTAACTAACTAACTAACACCCTGTATATATTATCCTCTGTTTATTTCACTTGTCATATTTGTATAGAGTAAAGATGAGCCTCAGGAGCCTCTAAATTTGCACTTAATACATTTAACTCAAAACTGTACTTAACACATGTATGCATTAAGCAATTGTAAAACCATCTGGAGGATCACCTCCAAATTAAGCTACTGGGAGACTGGAGTGGGCAATAAACCATGAACTGTCAGGTAGTTTTGATGGAAACTATAATAAAACAACATATTCCCACTGACGAGTGGCACAGAATAAAATTTATTCTAGAGACAAAAGACAAACAAACATGTCTGCCAACAATGCAAGACGGATGGCAGCACTAGTAACATATTGTGTAGATATTAGACCTTTAACACCCCCACTATATCTAACAATATGGATATACAAAAAAATATTACAACCTTTGAATACCTAATACATCCAAAAACTTATAATGTTTCACAACACATAAAGCCTTCGTGAATACATCAGCTGGCATCTCAGCTGTAGGCAAATGCTTCACATTTACAATTTTATTTACTACACATTCTCTACAAAAGTGAAACTTAATGTCTATGTGTTTTGTACGCTTGTGAAACATTGGATTCATAGTTAGCTTTTGTGCACTCTGATTATCGTTGAACAAATCAATGGTATACAAATTTTGTGTAATTTCATATAGTAAGTTTCTCAAATAAACAGCTTCTTTACATGCTTCTGTAATAGCCATATATTCGGCCTCACTACTAGACAAGGCTACAGTAGTTTGTTTTTTAGTTTCCCAAGAAATTACACAACCAGATAAAGTGAAACAATATCCTGTATATGACTTCCTATCTATAACATTTGCACCCCAATCTGCATCTACATATCCTTCTAATATTGAATTTCCATCAGCAGTGTACTTCAAACCGTAATGTTTAGTACATTTTAAATATCTCAATAGACGCTTTACATATGCACAATGTTCTCTAGAATAGCAATTGTTAAATTGACTCAAAAATCCAACTGCATAAGTAATATCAGGTCTGGTTAGAACTGCTAAGTACATTAGACAACCAATAACTTGCTGATATGGGAATTTTCCAACATAGTTTTCCCCCTTAGATACATGCAACTTAGTTTCCGTAGGAGTTATCTTCAATTTGTGAAAAAACTTTAGCAACTAAACGTGCACGGAACCGAACTTTGTTATCACTATCATATTTTTTACGAAGCACCCACTTACACTGTACAACCCTACCATCTTGTGGACTTTCACATAATTCCCACGCATCATTTTCTTTGAAACACTGTAGTTCTTCTTGCATGGCCAACATCCACTGTTTCTTTTCTGGTCCGTTTAAAGCATCATGTAGTGTCAAACCTGCCACATCATCATAGGTTTCAGCGCTTGTACAAAGATTCGACATACCATATCTCTCTGGTGGTTTCCGTGTTCGTCTGGGTCTGTCCATGAAATTTTCATTTTCACACTGAAGTGTACTCTCTGAGTCTTCATCATCATAGGAATAATCATTTTCACTGTTGGAGTTATCTTCAAGACTAGATGTTGATTCAAAACTTGTTACCTCCTGGCCTTGTTGTTCTGGTTTAACCTCATCCCCCACTGAAGCAACATTCTGGTCTTGCATTTGAATCATACATTCAGAATTGATTTCTGGCTCAATAATGACCACATCTCTACTTGTAAACACAGTCCTTGTTTCTGGATTATAGACTCTGTATCCCTTTATGTTATCTGGGTATCCTGTAAGAATACATTTCACAGATTTCTTATCCCATTTCTTACGCTTTTGTTTAGCAACATGTACCATGACAGTGCTACCAAATATCCTAATATGACTGATATCTGGTTTTGTGCCAGTCCATAGTTCATATGGCGTTTTATTATCCAACGCAGCAGCCACAGTTCGATTCTGCAGGTACACTGCCGTATTGGTGGCCTCAGCCCAAAACTCTTTTCCCAGGTTTGCATCAAACAGTAGACATCTCGCTTTTTCTACGACTGTGCGATTGAATCTTTCACATAAACCATTTTGTTCTGGGGTGTATGGGTTGCTTTTCTGGTGGATAATACCAGCACTGTTTAGGTAATCTTCAAATTCCTTATTGCAATACTCTAAACCATTATCGCTTCTTATCACTTTTATTGTTCTTTTTGTTTGATTTTCCACCTGTGCTTTGAATATCTTGAAATACTTCAGAGCCTCATTTTTGTGCTTCAGAAAATAAACAAATGTTATGCGACTGTAATCATCGACAAATAACAAGAAATACCTTGCTCCTCCTATCGATGTAGTCTCCATAGGGCCACAAATGTCTGTGTGCACTAAATCTAGCAAGTTGCTGCTTCTCTGACCACTGCCTTTAAATGGTAAGCGACACTGTTTACCTTCACAACATGTTGTACAAGAAGCCTTGCTTATTTCTACTTTTTCATCAAATGACATTCCCAAGACAGCATTTTTCATTTTATTCAAGTATTCCTTGTTGACATGTCCTAATCTGCGATGCCATGTTACTCCTGACACAGCTGATGCAGCCAAATACTCCTGGGATACCAAGTTTACTTTGTATACCCCATTGACCAATACTGCTGTAGCGACTAACTGTTGCTTTTTATTGTAAACACAACAGCTTTTATCTGTGAAAGACACACTGTTTCCTTTTTTTATTAGTTGACTGACTGATAGTAAGTTAGTAGTCAGAGATGGTATACAGCATACGTCTTCTACCACGATGTCGTACTCGCAATCATCAGTTGAAGTCGTTATTTTAACATTGCCAGAACATAATACTGTCATCTTCTTCTCACTATTAGCTACGACAATTCCTTTATTTTGTTCATATCTGGCATTCATAACCCAACTTTCATTTGCTGTTAGGTGTACACTTGCCCCGGAGTCGATATACCAATCATTTTTGTTGAAATTCGCACTTAAAAATGTTGCACTAAATGCGTTTGATTGCATTCTTTCTTTATTTTTCTTATTTGCTGAATTATTTTCGTTATACATGCACTGATTTTTGTAATGGCCGACTTGTTTACATCGGTAGCATTTCACCGCCTTGGTGTTTGACTTCGACGGAACAGTAGTACTACCAACATTACAATTTTTCTTGGCCATAGACAAATTATTCTTATTTTGCTTTGCATGATTTGAATGACTGACGAAAGCACCGTTCATTTCACTCTCGTTGTAATCTACCGACTCCATGTCTAATAATTTTGTCTTGATATTGTCTGCCGTAATGGAAATGCCCGAATGTTCGATTGCCATGATCATTGGAGCAAAACGATCAGGCAATCCAGCCAACAACAATGACCCTGTCCATTGATCATTTATTTCAAATCCCGTTCCACTTAATTTCTGCGCAGTATCGATAATCTGCGTCACATATGACGTCATCGAACTGCAATTTTCTCGCCGGATTGAAATCAAATTTCTCAACAGACTTATTCTCCGTGAAAAGCCACTATCATCAAATAATTGCTGTAGTTTAATTCCACAATTCCACAATTCTTTCGAAGATTTAACGGTTTTGACGTGGACATACAACGACGGGTCGATGGTCATAATCAATTTGGCTTTTGTTTTTTCGTCATCCGCGCTTGCTATTTCTTTTCCCGGTTCTGGCTTGATACAATGCTTCATGCCTTCGAGAACTAAGAAATTTTCTGCAGCGAAACACCACTCCGAATAATTATCGCGTCCCTTTAATTTCGGCACATTGATAAGGTAATTGGTAGCCATTTTTGACGAACAGTTTTTACACTTATACACTGCGATAATTAATACGATCAGTCAGTTCACAGCTAAATCGCACTGAATACTGTCTTTTAACACTTGCTTTACTGC
The DNA here is from genome assembly GCA_964059195.1 of Ectobius pallidus. Classification (NCBI taxonomy): domain Eukaryota; kingdom Metazoa; phylum Arthropoda; class Insecta; order Blattodea; family Ectobiidae; genus Ectobius; species Ectobius pallidus. Next base: position 33,084 of record CAXKWD010000297.1, read on the forward strand.
AAAATCCTTGTTAAAACGACTCAATACTGCGATTTTATGAGCTTCTGGGCCCATAACCTATAATAAAACAACGTATTCCCACTGACGAGTGGCACAGAATAAAATTTATTCTAGAGACAAAAGACAAACAAACATGTCTGCCAACAATGCAAGACGGATGGCAGCACTAGTAACATATTGTGTAGATATTAGACCTTTAACAGAAACGAATAGGAGCCATTTGAATTTCAGAATTGATGGTAGGCCTATAAAGGCTCGTGTCCACATGAGAGCTGAGAGTGCGAGAAACTCTCGAGAGTACTCTCAGATGGTGTGTCCACTTGAGAGCGCTAGTCGAATCCTGAGAGTAGCTGAGAGCAAAACTCGCGACATTACTCTCAGAACCGTGTCCACTTGAAACAAAATTGCGCGAGTTTTCGTCTCGCATTTACAAACAAGATGGACGCACAACAATGTATTATTCGTTGTTAATATTAATGTAAGCATTTTATGAGGGCTTGCTGAATGCTTTTAAGTGAGTACATTCATTTAATTATTAAGCGTTTAGAAGAATTTGACAATCTAATATTGTCAGAATATCATCAGAACATCATGAAGTATTGGTGAATTCGATAGGCCCACAAATTAACTAAAAAGACATTGAAATGTGATATGAGATTCTTGTTAAATATAAACTAATTGTGACTTTGTGCTTTTCCGGAATCAAGCATGTGATTTTTTAATTTATAGCATGTCAATTATTCGAGTGGAGTGATCCTATCAAACTGTGAATCTAAACTCCGTGCATCTACATGAACGGATAGGTCTACTATTTATCCTCTGCGTGCACGAAGACCAAGAGCCAAAAAAGTGTTCCTTGTTGATTGGTCCTTTAGCACTAGAGCAAAAGCATTTTGTGCGTCGCTGTTACATGTCTACTTTTATACGCAATAGACTCATGTACGTCATCTTGGTCCCCTCAAAAGAATACAAAGACAACCACCAAGACTGATTACGCTATAGGCGCCGTGTTTCAAAACTCCGATTTGCAGAATATTTGGAATCGTATGTAGTCTACACTAATATTGTGTTCGTTTATTTTATTACTTAACGATTGCAACTTAGGTCTATAACGGTCACCGCTGTTCCGGAATTTTGTCCCGCAGGAGATCCCTACATGCCTCTAATCTACAGACATGAGGGTTACTGCACCCGTTACAGTCTTCTTCGCCTCAGAATATTCTGTAAAGGAATCGATGATCGCCGTAGTGAACAATAGAGATTATCAGTGTTTCATTATGTTTCATAAATGAATGTAATGTAAAATTTTTATTATTGTTCAGTAATTCCCTTATGAACTTACTACATTATTTCATGATGAACATATGAACATTAAACGATACCGTATTATAATCTATTATCATTGAGTATTATTGGATTTAGATTTTGTTTTTATAAAATATAAGTAAATATTGAAGGCAAATTAAATATTTTTATCATATGGCTTGTTGGGCATAATAGGCCTATACACATTGTCCACTCTCAGAGAACTCTCAGCTGTACGAAACGGATTGGTATAGTGCGAGCTGCTCTCGGAGATTGATTGCACAGGCGTGTCCACCTGCGAGTTGACTCTCGGAATGCCACTCTCAGCTACCTCTCAGACAGTGCTCTCAGACGCGTGTCCACATACCGAAATGGAACTCTCGAGAGTTTCTCGCACTCTCAGCTCTCATATGGACACGAGCCTTAAGGTTTAACTAATGCAGTTAGGTCATTTTAAACTTACGTTTGAATGATCCAGAATTTCATAAATTGCAATACTACCCTAGATAATACCAAACCAAATTTTTGGAAAGGATTTTTTTTTTTAAATCTATAGGCCCATACATAAAATTATTTTGCCACATTTATTCTCAATTAAACAGTTATAATTAACATTACATATCATAAAAAAATTAAATATGGTAGGCTAAATTGTAATTATAAAAATAATGTGTAACACTTTCAACAAAACTCTCCATGCATAATCCAGCTGTGCAGCAGGAATTCACATGCAATGACGTGCATCCAACCCAAGGTCAAAGTCATGTGGAAATTCACCAAACTTAGCAAAGTTTTCCTGAATTAGTGCTTCTACTTGTAATGTAATCTTACTTGTTTGGCATGTCTACGCATAAAGCTTTGTTTCACCAAGAGTCATGACGGACCATGTGGATAAGAAAGCATCTTCTTTGTCTCGTTTTTCTTTCATTACAGCTTTGCTACTGTTATACTATACAGTGATGCTACTATAAAGCATCGTGATATATTGAGGCAATACGGTACAAAATGTTGAAATTCACTAGAGAGGAGTCCAGTATTCAAATAATACCCTAACCTCAGTTTTTTATTCACGAATTTTAAAAAAAAAAGAAAAAAAAAAAATGCGGGAAGTACCGTATTGGCCCGAATATAAGACAATGCTTTTCCCTGGAAAGGTGCTTTTAAAAACTATACTCGTCTTATACGCGCAGCCTAAGACCCAAACAACTCTCCAATCATGAATGCAGCTGTGCACGTGTGTAGCGGGTATCCCCACGCAAATGGCGTGCGTCCGATCCAGGTCAAAGTCACGCGGAAATTACCGAATTTTACCAAAATTTATTGTTCCCGAATTCGTGCTTCTCCTTGTACTGCACTGCTTGGCATCCCTATTCTCTATGCATAATGCTTTGTTTGACCACCAACATGGCAGACCATGTGGAAAAGAAAGCATCTTCATTGTCTCAATGCGTAAATAAAGGCGAGAGAAGAAGTTACGACATGAACTTCAAACTTCTGTTTTATGTGAAGCAAAATGTACTAATAAGCTATTTTATTTATTTTTTCGTAACTACCCTTCAAAAATTCAGGGTCGTCTTATATTCGAGGTCGTCTTATTTTCGGGCCAATACGGTATTTGAGTACATACAGTACTTGAAATGAAGTATTCAGATGTAAATTGATTGTACAAATTGAAAAATACACTACAAATGAGTTGTTGCACCTAGCAGAGGCCGTGCAAACAAGAAAACACACATCCTAATGCTCACAGTTCTCCTATCCAAATTATAAAATTTTATTACGCTTTTCCTGCTAGCTCAGATGTGATAGTACCAGACAACTTCCGGTTAAGCTGTCGAGGTGATAGTATAAGCCCTCAATTAAATATGTAGAGAGGAATACCTTAGAATCAGCGAACATAGTACAAACAAACGGGGTCTTACAAGGCGACCCCCTAAGCCCGATATTATTTAATATGCTCACAAATGACATCGTACAAAAGATCACAACGGAGGAGGTAAAAATACTTCTATACGCAGATGATATGGTGATCCTAAGTAAAGACAGGGCTAAGATGCAACAAGCGATCAACAAGTTAGAGGAATGGTCGAGAGAAAATGAACTGAAAATTAATCAAAACAAGACAAAGGTAATGAAATTCCGAAAAGGAGGACGAATCTCATCCAATGATGTTTTCACATGTGGAAATCACACACTAGATATAGCAAAATCATACAAATACCTAGGGTTAACCCTACAGGTAACCGGATTTACCTTCACAAGACACGTCGAGGACAGAACAATAGCCGCAATAAAAGCCACAATGGAAATTAAAAGACTTAGAAGCCTCTCACTAGAAACAGCAACTTCACTGTTCAAACTGAAAATTGCCCCAATAGCATCCTACTCCATCGAATTAATTTGGTCACACCTAAATTACAAAAACATCAAAGCCCTGGACAGAGTCAAGGCCAGATACTTAAAGAAGACCCTTGGTGTATCGAAGTACGCCCCAACCCGTTTAGTATATCAGCTGGCGGGAACAACAACATTTATAGAAGACCTGATATCAACACACAATCTGATATCAACCCAAGCATGCGAAAAGTTCTTGGAGGAACGAACACAGAAAGCATCAGAAATTGACCCCGCTTTCTACTGCACCCCAGCCATGAAAGAGGAGGAATGGAAAAGAGCCGACTTCGAACTTCGCCACCTCTACACCCGAGGGGCAATACACGGTTTCCACCACCGCATCTGCTGCAGGAAAGGATTCCACAACGCTGACAGTGAATGTGTCTGCGAATTCTGCAACCGAGTCTGCACACAATATCACCTGTTCGAGTGTACCCAAAGAACATTACCACTCTCACATTATGCTAAGGACGAATGTCAGTAACTTCCCATGTACAACCCTTTGTACACATTGTGTTTAGTTCTATTTAATAAAAAGAGGAACATACCTATATGCAGGGAAGGTTGGTTTGATAGGTCCTATCGGTGTACTTGCTGACGAAGTGATTGGTTTGAAGTCTGCTCCTACAGGGGTTGAGGCCGTAGTCGTCGCAGCCTAGAACACAGTGACAACACACATTATAACACATAAGTAGTTCCTTGCTAGCTAATTGTGGTATTTTAACATAATTATCCATTTCATAATCATGACAGTCACATAGTCCAATCTTATAAAACCTAAAAATGGCTAAATAAGACATTAAAAACTTAAATGGCTAAAACTGCTTTTCAAGTAAAATACGATAATGCTCATTGTTGCCAGTACATTATTTTTTAAAATAAAATATAGAATTGTGTTTTATCATTTTGTCATTTTGTAGTCCATTGTTTTGGTAAAGGAAATCTTAAGTGAACTGTCAAGTCCCTGGTTTCTTTAGAAGCAAATTAAAGGCAATCTTAAGAATAATTTTATAATATTGAGTTGGGTTTAGCACTATACTTCACTTGTTTTATAACTAGTTTCCAAGACCCTCGTCATTCATAGTCATCAGGTTAACACCAACTGATGACTATGAATGACGAGGGTCTTGGAAACTAGTTCAGGTATTTATAAAACAAGTGAAGTATAGTGCTAAACCCAACTCAATATTATAAAATTATAACATAGCTTCACTGTGTAAACTTCCATACAAAGGTTAATCTTAAGAAGCTTGAATGACACCAAAATCACCTTGATATGTTAATTTATAGAAGAATTATGTTTGAAAAATTGAATGCCAAGCAATTTCCTACTTATGGAAACTGAAAAGAAAGCAAAACTTGTATCGAAACCCATGGAAAACACATGTCGGGATAAACATGAAAATATGAAGTTCAAACAGTTCATTCTTACCCCAGCATGGCTCCACTTACTTACTAGTGTATTAGTAACAACTAATAGTCAATATGGGAACTTCTAGCAGAGCAGGAAAAATAAAAATATTGAAATTTCATAGATGGCTAAGGTACATGGCAAAAGGATTCTCCTTAGAAAAAGCGCTCTATCTAAGGACCTAGCAGCAAGAATTCAAAAATGAATATATGAAATTACAGAGGGAAAAACTGTCTATCTAAATATGCCTGAAAATTGTAAAAAAAACTAAAATAAAACTATTTTAATATGTTCAAAACTAAAACAGGTTTCATAAAAATTTAAAAATCCACCCTACACATAAGCACTTCTCAAACACCACATTTACTGCATGTATCATGAGAACTTACCGCAGCTGCACTGGGGAAAAGAGGTTTATTTTGCTGGGGTTGATTGTTGTTAGGATTCATGCCCCCCATGTTCATCTGTGGAGGCCCCCCCATGTTGCCCATCGGACCCATCATGGGCATTCTGAAACAGACAAGCAATTTAATTTTATATCCGTAGGACCAATTTAATTTTATATATCAGTACTAAGGCTACTCATTTTGGAATTATTCATAAGTTTTTCATTTTTTCATTTCTTTTATTATTCGTTCTTCTTATGTACAGAGTATCATATTATGGAACACGTCAATATAACTTATGCTAATTTTTCTTAAAATATAATAATTCTTTGCATATACAACTATAATACTATGTTAATACAAAATAGTAAGTTCCTTTACTTCTGCAGATGGTTTGTTTGCCTATGAATACTAGACAAACCATTGGAGTTTTGTCTTGCCAAATATCAATAATTCGAGTCAGTGATATTTGTCACTAGAGTCTTTATGTATGGGGTTTACAGTGCTGCACAAATTCTTCTATAGTGTAAAAACTATTTTCTGTTAGAAACTTTTTTAGTTTCTTTTTAAAAATAATTGCGTTTGTTGACGCTTTAATTTCTTTTGGCAACAAAATTTAGTATACGGATCCTGCAACGTTTATGTTTTTTTTTCACCAAATTTTAGTCTGTATGATTGCATGTGGAAGTCATCCTGAGTTCTAGTAAAGTGGGAGTGAATCTCTTTGTTTATTTGTATGTTTGAGTGGTTGTTTTGCTTAACATACATAATTACATATTGTAGGTACACACCACATGAGTCTCTAGATTTCAATTTTGTGATTATTCTAATGGCTCTTTTTTGTAAGACGAGAAGGGAGTTTCGTTGTGCAATACTGGCTGTTCACCATAACATCGCTCCGTATTCAAGATGTGAGTGAAAAGTGGCAAAGTAAACCATGCTTTAGTGTTGCTGTAGGTAGAGTCTCTTTCAGTTGTAGTATAAGGAATATTGCTTTAGTGAGTTTAAGACATGTACCGTATTTACTCGTCTATAGCACCCTATAGCAACCTAAGAAATAAACAAATATCACGGAAAGCTAAGCTGACTATATATAAAACTGTCATCCGACCCGTGGTTACATATGGAGCTGAAACGTGGGTACTGAATAAAACAGAAGAAAAAAGGTTAATGACATGGGAAAGAAAGATACTAAGGAAGATCTTTGGACCGGTTAAAACGGAGCTGGGATGGCGCATTAGAACAAATCAAGAGCTTAGAGACCTGTATAACGAACAAGATATAGTGTCTGTGGTAAAGATGGCTAGAATACGTTGGCTGGGACATGTCCATAGAATGGAAACCAAAAGAGAGCCTAAGAACGTGCTGGAGGGGCATCCCGGCGGTAAAAGATACAGAGGCAGACCAAGGAAGCGGTGGATTGAGGAAGTGGAGGGTGACCTCCGTACAATGGGAGTCAGGAGATGGAGGACCAAAGCAATCGACAGAGAGCTTTGGAAGAAGATAGTTGCGGAGACCAAGGTCCTGCAAGGACCGTAGCGTCAAGGAGTAAGTAAGTAAGCACCCCCTCACCTATAATACCCCCCCAAATAATAATAATAATAATAATAATAAAAAATGCATAAAATCTTTTCAAGTGATCGGCAACTGCAACATTCCTGTTAACGGCAAAACCCACACTTTCCTGCCACCTGTGTGTTGGCCTTAATTACTCTCACCTCCCCCATAGATTTCTCAATGCCCTTCAGGTTTCTGAGTTCAACTTCCGCCGTATGCGTGTATTGTGTTACTGCCTGAGAGTTAGTAAGCACGTGAAAAATGAGTTGTAGAGCAAGTTTTATGGCATCCTTCAAGTTGAGTGTGTTAGAATATGCAGCCATGTATGATATCTTATTGGCGTAAACAGAAAGACAAATTATCAGGAGCAAAGAAAATGTTGAAATCATTCCGTGGTGTGAAGAAAGAGAGATACGAAATTCAGGCAGTTGCTGCCCAGTTGGATGACAACATTGCAATGCTGAGTTAACCTTGAACACCACACGGGTACGCACAGCATTTAGTCACGTGACCCAGTCAGCTGCGGTAATGCAGGAGGGAGCTATACCAAACTGTTTAAAACTCTAGTTAAATTGACGTGATAATTTAACTTTTAGTAAATAAAAAAATGGATTTAAACAACTATTTTGCGTGTTGATTTAAAGACGCTAAATGTGTCTTTTTCTGCTTTTAAAGCATGACAACCCAACCTATGTCATGTGAAAATTTTCACCTATTATACCCTCCCCAATTTTAGAATTTTAAAATTGTGAAAAAAGGGGGGTGTTATAGGTGAGTAAATATGGTATTATCTATATAAATATTAGATGGAAATTTACAGTGAAGTGTTGAAATCTGTAGCAAGATTGAGATCGGAAATATACACACTAAACTTCACTAAATAGGTATATTTACCCAGAATGATCATTTCAACGGGTCTTCCCGCCATCATCAGCTGATTCCGACATCGGGAATCAGTCGGAATCAGCTGATGATGGCGGGAAGACCCGTTGAAATGATCATTCTGGGTAAATATACCTTTTTAGTGAAGTTTAGTGTGTATATTTCCGATCTCAATCGTGCTACAGATGGTATTATCTATATGATATGACCAGTCTCTACGATAAGTTCTCGTCCAACGTGATCCCTAAGAAACTGGTTGATTGTGTCTTGTTTATTGTTGGTCTTTGTATGATAAGGAGATGTTTGTTTCATTAGCTGTGTGTTTTTGTAATACGAAGTGTAGGTAATTAGTTTTGTTAATATTAGGTATTAAATTGTGTTTGTCATGCCAATAGGCCAGAATATTTTCAAATGAATGAAAAATAAAAACTAACTCTCACAATGTTGCTTACAAGTAAGCCAACAATTACCTCAGTGATCATTGAAGTAAACCTATTTATTTTCCTGTAACTAATATCGAAAAGTGGGCAGCAGCTTGGGGATGCAGATGTTTATTAAAGACAAATGGAACTGAATGTACAGTCAACCCTCGATATAGTGCCACCATCCGTTCTCTAACATTTAGTGGCACAAAGCGAGGGTGGCACCAAAACAAAATCTAGTTTTCTAAATAAAAACGGCATAATACAGTGCTGTATTAATTTAATGTACTGTATTATGAAATAAAATTAAATAAAAGGCAAATAGAGAACTTCAGCACAAAATAAAATACTGTACAGTAACTCATGTTTTTACAGTACATGTCCAGTGCTACGTTACACCAAGGGGTTGAGAATCATGTAAGTGATTAACTGTAACTGAGTAACCGTAGTGTTTAACAGCTGAATGGACACTGGCCTAAAAGAAGTGAAAGTTTGGAATGTCTCATTGTATGAAGGGCTCTTTCTACCTATTCCACCCTCACGAAGGCTGTCTGTCCGATTTCTTAACATAGCTTCCTCATTCCACCGCACTACATTTAGTTAGTGGCAGAGGAACACTCACTTCTTGGAAGTACAGTACAGTATGTTTCTTAAATAGTCTTCCAAACATTCACGCCAGTTATAAAAGAATTCTGAAACTGAGAGAAAAATCGCTAGCTATATTTTGTAAAAATCTTGTCTTATATTCACTGGCACTAAATGAATTGGCACAGTAACGAGTTTATTTTTATGTATTTTATATGGGAGAAGATCCGTTCCCTTGCATTTATTGGCACAGTGCGAGGGTGGAACTGTAAAGAGGGGCATTATATCGAGGGTTGACTGTAACAGCAGAATCAAGAACAAAATGTATTTTATATGTAATCAATAAGAATATTCTTCTTCACACATATTTTGTAAGTCAAAACTTACCAAAAGGACGATCGTTTCGGTGAGTGACTTCTCAACTGAGAACAGCTGATGATGATGAGAAGTCACTCACCGAAACGATCGTCCTTTTGGTAAGTTTTGACTTACAAAATATGTGTGAAGA
>CAXKWD010000298.1:0-42390 GCA_964059195.1 Ectobius pallidus
ATAATTCGGGAAAGCGTAAATATCTCGGTTACGCTTCATGGCATTGAAAAACGGTTGATACCGTGTTTCGTAACTTTCGATTGCGAGTAAAAATGTCTATTATAATAATTTCGCTAGGACGCGTAGTTTACGAGATAATGTTAATAATCGTTATAATTCGGAAAGTCGTAAATAACTCGTTTATGCTTCGTCGTATTAAAAAACGGCGAAAGACGTGTTTCGTAATTTTCGATTGCGAGTAAAAATGTCTATTACGGAAATTTCGCTAGGACGCATAATTAAGGAGATAATGCTAATAATTGTGATTCATTGCGGTTAGTCCTTAGCATATATGGCTTATAAACATATAGATTTCCGTGGAAACAAAAGACAATTTTGAGATTATACTGTTAACATTTAATTCGACTTATAAGTGGAGGAAAAAAGTGGCAGACATTTGGCTTTTACAGTTTTAACTGTCGAGCTTATAATCGTATAAATTTCCTTTGAAACAAAAGACATTGTTGAGGTTATATTGCAGAAAGGCCGTAAAAAAACAGAGTTTTTACTCAAACAAAAAAATGAAGTTATACAAGCAGAGGAGCATACTGATAAAAGTCAAAAGTCTGAAAAAAAAGTGGAGAAAGAAGTGTTATTATCATCAGACTTTTGAATTTTACAGTTTTAGGCCTTTGTCGTTTCATTCTTAGATGTCGGCTCTTCCTATCATTGCGAAGCAAAACAAAATACATTGTTGAGATTATACTGTTAGCAGTTTTAACTGCCTTTTTTTTAACTGCATTGCTTTTTGATCCTTCGATATGGAAAAAGTGTTTTTAGCATTCAGACTTTTGGATTTTACAGTTTTAGGCCTTGGAAACAAAAGACATACAGCTTATAAACATGTAGATTTCCATGGAAACAAAAGACATTGTAGAGATTATACTGTTAACAGTTTTGAAACAAAATACATACAATAGCAACGCACTTTTAACTGTTGAGCTTATAATCGTATAAATTTCCTTGGAAACCATAGACATTGTTAAGATTATATTGCAGAAAGGCCGTAAAAGAACACAGTTTTAACTAAAACAAAACAAAAAAGTAGTTACACAATCTTCGGAGCGTACTGATAAAAGCCGACTTTTGGATTTTACAGTTTTAGGCCTAAGACATTGTCGTTTTAACTGTCGGGCTTATAATCGTATAAATTTCCTTGGAAACCATAGACATTGTTAAGATTAAACATCGGTGGGTGATGGTGCAAGGAGCTGTAGTTTGTAGAGCTTATAATCGTATAAATTTCAATAGAAACAAAACACATGGTTATATTGCAGAAAGGCCGTAAAAAACACACATCAAAAAAAGAAAAAAAATAGAAGTTATACAAACAGCGAGGCATACTGATAAAAGCCAATAGTCTGAATGATAATAAAGTGTTTTTATCATCAGACTTTTGGATTTTACAGTTTTAGGCCTAAGACATTGTCGTTTTAACTGTCGGGCTTATAATCGTATAAATTTCCTTGGAAACGTATAAATTTCCTTGGAAACAAAAGACATTGTTGAGGTTATGCTGTTTTCACTTCCTTGGAAACAAAATACATACAATAGCAACGCACTTTTAACTGTTGAGCTTATAATCGTATAAATTTCCTTGGAAACCATATACATTGTTAAGATTACACATTCGGTGCATGGCCGTTCTTAGTTTGTAGAGCTTATAATCGTATAAATTTCCTTTGAAACAAAAGACATTATATTGCAGAAAGGCCGTAAAAGAACACAGTTTTAACTAAAACAAAACAAAAAAGTAGTTACACAATCTTCGGAGCGTACTGATAAAAGCCGACTTTTAGATTTTACAGTTTTAGGCCTAAGACATTGTCGTTTTAACTGTCGGGCTTATAATCGTATAAATTTCCTTGGAAACGTATAAATTTCCTTGGAAACAAAAGACATTGTTGAGATTATACTGTTAAAAGTTTTAATTGCCTTGGAAACAAAATACATGCAATAACAACATGAAAAGGCGCATTATTTTTAGAAAAATCGAAAAAAAAACCGTTTTAACTGCCTGCTACATAAAAACTCCCCACGGACAAAAGGCATAACTTTTCCTTGCGAATAAAACCCTGCACAAAAACAACAAAAATATCCCATAGTTTACGAGAAAACGGGGGTCGAACTCTCAAAAACGCCTCGGACGAAAAAATTCATTTCGGTAAAAAAAACATCTTTTTAAATTCCCCACACGAGCAGCATAAAAGAAACTTTCGGAAAAATAAAATAAAAACCACTCTTGAGAAAATTTCTAAGTCCCGACCGCTTGTCAGGGGAGCGAGTTGTCCTGAACATCGGCGACGAAGGCCGTGCAGAGGACAGGAAGATTTCGGCGATCGCGGAAGGGGGAAGGAGAGGCTCGCTTTTTACGGGCAGGTCGGCCTCCTCGATGTTCGCGAGTCCCCCGCCGCTTGGAAGGGGAGCGAGTTGTCTCGTCCATCGGACGGTTCGGCTCTGCCGAAGAGGGGAAGCCTTCGGTGATCTCGGCAGAGGGGAAGGTGGGCTCTTTTGCATCGGGCAGAGCCCCGGCATCCAGAGGGCCAATGCTTCGGTGGAGTCGGAAGGCGAAAACCCTTGCATTAAATTGTTGCTCTTATTTTTGGAAAAAAACGTTCTCTTCCCATACGGAGGATTAATATAGGCCTGTAGCGTCCGTTTAGTGTGGATTTTAAATTTTTTACATTTTTCGTCTTAATATTACAGCGTGTTTCGCAAAATCGTAAATAGCTCGATTATGCTTCGTCGTATTAAAAAACGGCGAAAAAACGTGTTTCGTAACTTTCGATTTCGAGTAAAAAAGCGTACGGTAAAAATTTCGATAAACGTCACGGTTTACGAGCTGGCCGGGCCCGACCGTCGAAAAACGCCTCGCACGAGAAAAGGGATCGGCAAAAAAAACATGTCTTTCGATTCCCCATACGACCGGTATAAAATAAACTTTGGGAAATGAAAAAAAAAATTTGGTCAATTTTGAAAAAAACTCGGAGTCCCTTCCAGTAGACCCATTATTTATTGGTGTCGTTTTTTTTCGCTTCGCGAAAAAAAACGACACCAATAAATAATGGGTCTTACTGCTAGCTCGTAGGATCCGTTTTACGCGGTTTTCCATGTCTTATAATTATTCGTTTGAAAAATACAGCATAATTCGGGAAAGCGTAAATATCTCGGTTACGCTTCATGGCATTGAAAAACGGTTGATACCGTGTTTCGTAACTTTCGATTGCGAGTAAAAATGTCTATTATAATAATTTCGCTAGGACGCGTAGTTTACGAGATAATGTTAATAATCGTTATAATTCGGAAAGTCGTAAATAACTCGTTATGCTTCGTCGTATTAAAAAACGGCGAAAGACGTGTTTCGTAATTTTCGATTGCGAGTAAAAATGTCTATTACGGAAATTTCGCTAGGACGCATAATTAAGGAGATAATGCTAATAATTGTGATTCATTGCGGTTAGTCCTTAGCATATATGGCTTATAAACATATAGATTTCCGTGGAAACAAAAGACAATTTTGAGATTATACTGTTAACATTTAATTCGACTTATAAGTGGAGAAAAAAGTGGCAGACATTTGGCTTTTACAGTTTTAACTGTCGAGCTTATAATCGTATAAATTTCCTTTGAAACAAAAGACATTGTTGAGGTTATATTGCAGAAAGGCCGTAAAAAAACAGAGTTTTTACTCAAACAAAAAAATGAAGTTATACAAGCAGAGGAGCATACTGATAAAAGTCAAAAGTCTGAAAAAAAAGTGGAGAAAGAAGTGTTATTATCATCAGACTTTTGAATTTTACAGTTTTAGGCCTTTGTCGTTTCATTCTTAGATGTCGGCTCTTCCTATCATTGCGAAGCAAAACAAAATACATTGTTGAGATTATACTGTTAGCAGTTTTAACTGCCTTTTTTTTAACTGCATTGCTTTTTGATCCTTCGATATGGAAAAAGTGTTTTTAGCATTCAGACTTTTGGATTTTACAGTTTTAGGCCTTGGAAACAAAAGACATACAGCTTATAAACATGTAGATTTCCATGGAAACAAAAGACATTGTAGAGATTATACTGTTAACAGTTTTGAAACAAAATACATACAATAGCAACGCACTTTTAACTGTTGAGCTTATAATCGTATAAATTTCCTTGGAAACCATATACATTGTTAAGATTACACATTCGGTGCATGGCCGTTCTTAGTTTGTAGAGCTTATAATCGTATAAATTTCCTTTGAAACAAAAGACATTATATTGCAGAAAGGCCGTAAAAGAACACAGTTTTAACTAAAACAAAACAAAAAAGTAGTTACACAATCTTCGGAGCGTACTGATAAAAGCCGACTTTTAGATTTTACAGTTTTAGGCCTAAGACATTGTCGTTTTAACTGTCGGGCTTATAATCGTATAAATTTCCTTGGAAACGTATAAATTTCCTTGGAAACAAAAGACATTGTTGAGATTATACTGTTAAAAGTTTTAATTGCCTTGGAAACAAAATACATGCAATAACAACATGAAAAGGCGCATTATTTTTAGAAAAATCGAAAAAAAAACCGTTTTAACTGCCTGCTACATAAAAACTCCCCACGGACAAAAGGCATAACTTTTCCTTGCGAATAAAACCCTGCACAAAAACAACAAAAATATCCCATAGTTTACGAGAAAACGGGGGTCGAACTCTCAAAAACGCCTCGGACGAAAAAATTCATTTCGGTAAAAAAAACATCTTTTTAAATTCCCCACACGAGCAGCATAAAAGAAACTTTCGGAAAAATAAAATAAAAACCACTCTTGAGAAAATTTCTAAGTCCCGACCGCTTGTCAGGGGAGCGAGTTGTCCTGAACATCGGCGACGAAGGCCGTGCAGAGGACAGGAAGATTTCGGCGATCGCGGAAGGGGGAAGGAGAGGCTCGCTTTTTACGGGCAGGTCGGCCTCCTCGATGTTCGCGAGTCCCCCGCCGCTTGGAAGGGGAGCGAGTTGTCTCGTCCATCGGACGGTTCGGCTCTGCCGAAGAGGGGAAGCCTTCGGTGATCTCGGCAGAGGGGAAGGTGGGCTCTTTTGCATCGGGCAGAGCCCCGGCATCCAGAGGGCCAATGCTTCGGTGGAGTCGGAAGGCGAAAACCCTTGCATTAAATTGTTGCTCTTATTTTTGGAAAAAAACGTTCTCTTCCCATACGGAGGATTAATATAGGCCTGTAGCGTCCGTTTAGTGTGGATTTTAAATTTTTTACATTTTTCGTCTTAATATTACAGCGTGTTTCGCAAAATCGTAAATAGCTCGATTATGCTTCGTCGTATTAAAAAACGGCGAAAAACGTGTTTCGTAACTTTCGATTTCGAGTAAAAAAGCGTACGGTAAAAATTTCGATAAACGTCACGGTTTACGAGCTGGCCGGGCCCGACCGTCGAAAAACGCCTCGCACGAGAAAAGGGATATCGGCAAAAAAAACATGTCTTTCGATTCCCCATACGACCGGTATAAAATAAACTTTGGGAAATGAAAAAAAAAATTTGGTCAATTTTGAAAAAAACTCGGAGTCCCTTCCAGTAGACCCATTATTTATTGGTGTCGTTTTTTTCGCTTCGCGAAAAAAACGACACCAATAAATAATGGGTCTTACTGCTAGCTCGTAGGATCCGTTTTACGCGGTTTTCCATGTCTTATAATTATTCGTTTGAAAAATACAGCATAATTCGGGAAAGCGTAAATATCTCGGTTACGCTTCATGGCATTGAAAAACGGTTGATACCGTGTTTCGTAACTTTCGATTGCGAGTAAAAATGTCTATTATAATAATTTCGCTAGGACGCGTAGTTTACGAGATAATGTTAATAATCGTTATAATTCGGAAAGTCGTAAATAACTCGTTTATGCTTCGTCGTATTAAAAAACGGCGAAAGACGTGTTTCGTAATTTTCGATTGCGAGTAAAAATGTCTATTACGGAAATTTCGCTAGGACGCATAATTAAGGAGATAATGCTAATAATTGTGATTCATTGCGGTTAGTCCTTAGCATATATGGCTTATAAACATATAGATTTCCGTGGAAACAAAAGACAATTTTGAGATTATACTGTTAACATTTAATTCGACTTATAAGTGGAGAAAAAAGTGGCAGACATTTGGCTTTTACAGTTTTAACTGTCGAGCTTATAATCGTATAAATTTCCTTTGAAACAAAAGACATTGTTGAGGTTATATTGCAGAAAGGCCGTAAAAAAACAGAGTTTTTACTCAAACAAAAAAATGAAGTTATACAAGCAGAGGAGCATACTGATAAAAGTCAAAAGTCTGAAAAAAAAGTGGAGAAAGAAGTGTTATTATCATCAGACTTTTGAATTTTACAGTTTTAGGCCTTTGTCGTTTCATTCTTAGATGTCGGCTCTTCCTATCATTGCGAAGCAAAACAAAATACATTGTTGAGATTATACTGTTAGCAGTTTTAACTGCCTTTTTTTTAACTGCATTGCTTTTTGATCCTTCGATATGGAAAAAGTGTTTTTAGCATTCAGACTTTTGGATTTTACAGTTTTAGGCCTTGGAAACAAAAGACATACAGCTTATAAACATGTAGATTTCCATGGAAACAAAAGACATTGTAGAGATTATACTGTTAACAGTTTTGAAACAAAATACATACAATAGCAACGCACTTTTAACTGTTGAGCTTATAATCGTATAAATTTCCTTGGAAACCATAGACATTGTTAAGATTATATTGCAGAAAGGCCGTAAAAGAACACAGTTTTAACTAAAACAAAACAAAAAAGTAGTTACACAATCTTCGGAGCGTACTGATAAAAGCCGACTTTTGGATTTTACAGTTTTAGGCCTAAGACATTGTCGTTTTAACTGTCGGGCTTATAATCGTATAAATTTCCTTGGAAACCATAGACATTGTTAAGATTAAACATCGGTGGGTGATGGTGCAAGGAGCTGTAGTTTGTAGAGCTTATAATCGTATAAATTTCAATAGAAACAAAACACATGGTTATATTGCAGAAAGGCCGTAAAAAACACACATCAAAAAAAGAAAAAAATAGAAGTTATACAAACAGCGAGGCATACTGATAAAAGCCAATAGTCTGAATGATAATAAAGTGTTTTTATCATCAGACTTTTGGATTTTACAGTTTTAGGCCTAAGACATTGTCGTTTTAACTGTCGGGCTTATAATCGTATAAATTTCCTTGGAAACGTATAAATTTCCTTGGAAACAAAAGACATTGTTGAGGTTATGCTGTTTTCACTTCCTTGGAAACAAAATACATACAATAGCAACGCACTTTTAACTGTTGAGCTTATAATCGTATAAATTTCCTTGGAAACCATATACATTGTTAAGATTACACATTCGGTGCATGGCCGTTCTTAGTTTGTAGAGCTTATAATCGTATAAATTTCCTTTGAAACAAAAGACATTATATTGCAGAAAGGCCGTAAAAGAACACAGTTTTAACTAAAACAAAACAAAAAAGTAGTTACACAATCTTCGGAGCGTACTGATAAAAGCCGACTTTTAGATTTTACAGTTTTAGGCCTAAGACATTGTCGTTTTAACTGTCGGGCTTATAATCGTATAAATTTCCTTGGAAACGTATAAATTTCCTTGGAAACAAAAGACATTGTTGAGATTATACTGTTAAAAGTTTTAATTGCCTTGGAAACAAAATACATGCAATAACAACATGAAAAGGCGCATTATTTTTAGAAAAATCGAAAAAAAAACCGTTTTAACTGCCTGCTACATAAAAACTCCCCACGGACAAAAGGCATAACTTTTCCTTGCGAATAAAACCCTGCACAAAAACAACAAAAATATCCCATAGTTTACGAGAAAACGGGGGTCGAACTCTCAAAAACGCCTCGGACGAAAAAATTCATTTCGGTAAAAAAAACATCTTTTTAAATTCCCCACACGAGCAGCATAAAAGAAACTTTCGGAAAAATAAAATAAAAACCACTCTTGAGAAAATTTCTAAGTCCCGACCGCTTGTCAGGGGAGCGAGTTGTCCTGAACATCGGCGACGAAGGCCGTGCAGAGGACAGGAAGATTTCGGCGATCGCGGAAGGGGGAAGGAGAGGCTCGCTTTTTACGGGCAGGTCGGCCTCCTCGATGTTCGCGAGTCCCCCGCCGCTTGGAAGGGGAGCGAGTTGTCTCGTCCATCGGACGGTTCGGCTCTGCCGAAGAGGGGAAGCCTTCGGTGATCTCGGCAGAGGGGAAGGTGGGCTCTTTTGCATCGGGCAGAGCCCCGGCATCCAGAGGGCCAATGCTTCGGTGGAGTCGGAAGGCGAAAACCCTTGCATTAAATTGTTGCTCTTATTTTTGGAAAAAAACGTTCTCTTCCCATACGGAGGATTAATATAGGCCTGTAGCGTCCGTTTAGTGTGGATTTTAAATTTTTTACATTTTTCGTCTTAATATTACAGCGTGTTTCGCAAAATCGTAAATAGCTCGATTATGCTTCGTCGTATTAAAAAACGGCGAAAAACGTGTTTCGTAACTTTCGATTTCGAGTAAAAAAGCGTACGGTAAAAATTTCGATAAACGTCACGGTTTACGAGCTGGCCGGGCCCGACCGTCGAAAAACGCCTCGCACGAGAAAAGGGATATCGGCAAAAAAAACATGTCTTTCGATTCCCCATACGACCGGTATAAAATAAACTTTGGGAAATGAAAAAAAAAATTTGGTCAATTTTGAAAAAAACTCGGAGTCCCTTCCAGTAGACCCATTATTTATTGGTGTCGTTTTTTTCGCTTCGCGAAAAAAACGACACCAATAAATAATGGGTCTTACTGCTAGCTCGTAGGATCCGTTTTACGCGGTTTTCCATGTCTTATAATTATTCGTTTGAAAAATACAGCATAATTCGGGAAAGCGTAAATATCTCGGTTACGCTTCATGGCATTGAAAAACGGTTGATACCGTGTTTCGTAACTTTCGATTGCGAGTAAAAATGTCTATTATAATAATTTCGCTAGGACGCGTAGTTTACGAGATAATGTTAATAATCGTTATAATTCGGAAAGTCGTAAATAACTCGTTTATGCTTCGTCGTATTAAAAAACGGCGAAAGACGTGTTTCGTAATTTTCGATTGCGAGTAAAAATGTCTATTACGGAAATTTCGCTAGGACGCATAATTAAGGAGATAATGCTAATAATTGTGATTCATTGCGGTTAGTCCTTAGCATATATGGCTTATAAACATATAGATTTCCGTGGAAACAAAAGACAATTTTGAGATTATACTGTTAACATTTAATTCGACTTATAAGTGGAGAAAAAAGTGGCAGACATTTGGCTTTTACAGTTTTAACTGTCGAGCTTATAATCGTATAAATTTCCTTTGAAACAAAAGACATTGTTGAGGTTATATTGCAGAAAGGCCGTAAAAAAACAGAGTTTTTACTCAAACAAAAAAATGAAGTTATACAAGCAGAGGAGCATACTGATAAAAGTCAAAAGTCTGAAAAAAAAGTGGAGAAAGAAGTGTTATTATCATCAGACTTTTGAATTTTACAGTTTTAGGCCTTTGTCGTTTCATTCTTAGATGTCGGCTCTTCCTATCATTGCGAAGCAAAACAAAATACATTGTTGAGATTATACTGTTAGCAGTTTTAACTGCCTTTTTTTTAACTGCATTGCTTTTTGATCCTTCGATATGGAAAAAGTGTTTTTAGCATTCAGACTTTTGGATTTTACAGTTTTAGGCCTTGGAAACAAAAGACATACAGCTTATAAACATGTAGATTTCCATGGAAACAAAAGACATTGTAGAGATTATACTGTTAACAGTTTTGAAACAAAATACATACAATAGCAACGCACTTTTAACTGTTGAGCTTATAATCGTATAAATTTCCTTGGAAACCATATACATTGTTAAGATTACACATTCGGTGCATGGCCGTTCTTAGTTTGTAGAGCTTATAATCGTATAAATTTCCTTTGAAACAAAAGACATTATATTGCAGAAAGGCCGTAAAAGAACACAGTTTTAACTAAAACAAAACAAAAAAGTAGTTACACAATCTTCGGAGCGTACTGATAAAAGCCGACTTTTAGATTTTACAGTTTTAGGCCTAAGACATTGTCGTTTTAACTGTCGGGCTTATAATCGTATAAATTTCCTTGGAAACGTATAAATTTCCTTGGAAACAAAAGACATTGTTGAGATTATACTGTTAAAAGTTTTAATTGCCTTGGAAACAAAATACATGCAATAACAACATGAAAAGGCGCATTATTTTTAGAAAAATCGAAAAAAAAACCGTTTTAACTGCCTGCTACATAAAAACTCCCCACGGACAAAAGGCATAACTTTTCCTTGCGAATAAAACCCTGCACAAAAACAACAAAAATATCCCATAGTTTACGAGAAAACGGGGGTCGAACTCTCAAAAACGCCTCGGACGAAAAAATTCATTTCGGTAAAAAAAACATCTTTTTAAATTCCCCACACGAGCAGCATAAAAGAAACTTTCGGAAAAATAAAATAAAAACCACTCTTGAGAAAATTTCTAAGTCCCGACCGCTTGTCAGGGGAGCGAGTTGTCCTGAACATCGGCGACGAAGGCCGTGCAGAGGACAGGAAGATTTCGGCGATCGCGGAAGGGGGAAGGAGAGGCTCGCTTTTTACGGGCAGGTCGGCCTCCTCGATGTTCGCGAGTCCCCCGCCGCTTGGAAGGGGAGCGAGTTGTCTCGTCCATCGGACGGTTCGGCTCTGCCGAAGAGGGGAAGCCTTCGGTGATCTCGGCAGAGGGGAAGGTGGGCTCTTTTGCATCGGGCAGAGCCCCGGCATCCAGAGGGCCAATGCTTCGGTGGAGTCGGAAGGCGAAAACCCTTGCATTAAATTGTTGCTCTTATTTTTGGAAAAAAACGTTCTCTTCCCATACGGAGGATTAATATAGGCCTGTAGCGTCCGTTTAGTGTGGATTTTAAATTTTTTACATTTTTCGTCTTAATATTACAGCGTGTTTCGCAAAATCGTAAATAGCTCGATTATGCTTCGTCGTATTAAAAAACGGCGAAAAACGTGTTTCGTAACTTTCGATTTCGAGTAAAAAAGCGTACGGTAAAAATTTCGATAAACGTCACGGTTTACGAGCTGGCCGGGCCCGACCGTCGAAAAACGCCTCGCACGAGAAAAGGGATATCGGCAAAAAAAACATGTCTTTCGATTCCCCATACGACCGGTATAAAATAAACTTTGGGAAATGAAAAAAAAAATTTGGTCAATTTTGAAAAAAACTCGGAGTCCCTTCCAGTAGACCCATTATTTATTGGTGTCGTTTTTTTCGCTTCGCGAAAAAAACGACACCAATAAATAATGGGTCTTACTGCTAGCTCGTAGGATCCGTTTTACGCGGTTTTCCATGTCTTATAATTATTCGTTTGAAAAATACAGCATAATTCGGGAAAGCGTAAATATCTCGGTTACGCTTCATGGCATTGAAAAACGGTTGATACCGTGTTTCGTAACTTTCGATTGCGAGTAAAAATGTCTATTATAATAATTTCGCTAGGACGCGTAGTTTACGAGATAATGTTAATAATCGTTATAATTCGGAAAGTCGTAAATAACTCGTTTATGCTTCGTCGTATTAAAAAACGGCGAAAGACGTGTTTCGTAATTTTCGATTGCGAGTAAAAATGTCTATTACGGAAATTTCGCTAGGACGCATAATTAAGGAGATAATGCTAATAATTGTGATTCATTGCGGTTAGTCCTTAGCATATATGGCTTATAAACATATAGATTTCCGTGGAAACAAAAGACAATTTTGAGATTATACTGTTAACATTTAATTCGACTTATAAGTGGAGAAAAAAGTGGCAGACATTTGGCTTTTACAGTTTTAACTGTCGAGCTTATAATCGTATAAATTTCCTTTGAAACAAAAGACATTGTTGAGGTTATATTGCAGAAAGGCCGTAAAAAAACAGAGTTTTTACTCAAACAAAAAAATGAAGTTATACAAGCAGAGGAGCATACTGATAAAAGTCAAAAGTCTGAAAAAAAAGTGGAGAAAGAAGTGTTATTATCATCAGACTTTTGAATTTTACAGTTTTAGGCCTTTGTCGTTTCATTCTTAGATGTCGGCTCTTCCTATCATTGCGAAGCAAAACAAAATACATTGTTGAGATTATACTGTTAGCAGTTTTAACTGCCTTTTTTTTAACTGCATTGCTTTTTGATCCTTCGATATGGAAAAAGTGTTTTTAGCATTCAGACTTTTGGATTTTACAGTTTTAGGCCTTGGAAACAAAAGACATACAGCTTATAAACATGTAGATTTCCATGGAAACAAAAGACATTGTAGAGATTATACTGTTAACAGTTTTGAAACAAAATACATACAATAGCAACGCACTTTTAACTGTTGAGCTTATAATCGTATAAATTTCCTTGGAAACGTATAAATTTCCTTGGAAACAAAAGACATTGTTGAGATTATACTGTTAAAAGTTTTAATTGCCTTGGAAACAAAATACATGCAATAACAACATGAAAAGGCGCATTATTTTTAGAAAAATCGAAAAAAAAACCGTTTTAACTGCCTGCTACATAAAAACTCCCCACGGACAAAAGGCATAACTTTTCCTTGCGAATAAAACCCTGCACAAAAACAACAAAAATATCCCATAGTTTACGAGAAAACGGGGGTCGAACTCTCAAAAACGCCTCGGACGAAAAAATTCATTTCGGTAAAAAAAACATCTTTTTAAATTCCCCACACGAGCAGCATAAAAGAAACTTTCGGAAAAATAAAATAAAAACCACTCTTGAGAAAATTTCTAAGTCCCGACCGCTTGTCAGGGGAGCGAGTTGTCCTGAACATCGGCGACGAAGGCCGTGCAGAGGACAGGAAGATTTCGGCGATCGCGGAAGGGGGAAGGAGAGGCTCGCTTTTTACGGGCAGGTCGGCCTCCTCGATGTTCGCGAGTCCCCCGCCGCTTGGAAGGGGAGCGAGTTGTCTCGTCCATCGGACGGTTCGGCTCTGCCGAAGAGGGGAAGCCTTCGGTGATCTCGGCAGAGGGGAAGGTGGGCTCTTTTGCATCGGGCAGAGCCCCGGCATCCAGAGGGCCAATGCTTCGGTGGAGTCGGAAGGCGAAAACCCTTGCATTAAATTGTTGCTCTTATTTTTGGAAAAAAACGTTCTCTTCCCATACGGAGGATTAATATAGGCCTGTAGCGTCCGTTTAGTGTGGATTTTAAATTTTTTACATTTTTCGTCTTAATATTACAGCGTGTTTCGCAAAATCGTAAATAGCTCGATTATGCTTCGTCGTATTAAAAAACGGCGAAAAACGTGTTTCGTAACTTTCGATTTCGAGTAAAAAAGCGTACGGTAAAAATTTCGATAAACGTCACGGTTTACGAGCTGGCCGGGCCCGACCGTCGAAAAACGCCTCGCACGAGAAAAGGGATATCGGCAAAAAAAACATGTCTTTCGATTCCCCATACGACCGGTATAAAATAAACTTTGGGAAATGAAAAAAAAAATTTGGTCAATTTTGAAAAAAACTCGGAGTCCCTTCCAGTAGACCCATTATTTATTGGTGTCGTTTTTTTCGCTTCGCGAAAAAAACGACACCAATAAATAATGGGTCTTACTGCTAGCTCGTAGGATCCGTTTTACGCGGTTTTCCATGTCTTATAATTATTCGTTTGAAAAATACAGCATAATTCGGGAAAGCGTAAATATCTCGGTTACGCTTCATGGCATTGAAAAACGGTTGATACCGTGTTTCGTAACTTTCGATTGCGAGTAAAAATGTCTATTATAATAATTTCGCTAGGACGCGTAGTTTACGAGATAATGTTAATAATCGTTATAATTCGGAAAGTCGTAAATAACTCGTTTATGCTTCGTCGTATTAAAAAACGGCGAAAGACGTGTTTCGTAATTTTCGATTGCGAGTAAAAATGTCTATTACGGAAATTTCGCTAGGACGCATAATTAAGGAGATAATGCTAATAATTGTGATTCATTGCGGTTAGTCCTTAGCATATATGGCTTATAAACATATAGATTTCCGTGGAAACAAAAGACAATTTTGAGATTATACTGTTAACATTTAATTCGACTTATAAGTGGAGAAAAAAGTGGCAGACATTTGGCTTTTACAGTTTTAACTGTCGAGCTTATAATCGTATAAATTTCCTTTGAAACAAAAGACATTGTTGAGGTTATATTGCAGAAAGGCCGTAAAAAAACAGAGTTTTTACTCAAACAAAAAAATGAAGTTATACAAGCAGAGGAGCATACTGATAAAAGTCAAAAGTCTGAAAAAAAAGTGGAGAAAGAAGTGTTATTATCATCAGACTTTTGAATTTTACAGTTTTAGGCCTTTGTCGTTTCATTCTTAGATGTCGGCTCTTCCTATCATTGCGAAGCAAAACAAAATACATTGTTGAGATTATACTGTTAGCAGTTTTAACTGCCTTTTTTTTAACTGCATTGCTTTTTGATCCTTCGATATGGAAAAAGTGTTTTTAGCATTCAGACTTTTGGATTTTACAGTTTTAGGCCTTGGAAACAAAAGACATACAGCTTATAAACATGTAGATTTCCATGGAAACAAAAGACATTGTAGAGATTATACTGTTAACAGTTTTGAAACAAAATACATACAATAGCAACGCACTTTTAACTGTTGAGCTTATAATCGTATAAATTTCCTTGGAAACCATAGACATTGTTAAGATTATATTGCAGAAAGGCCGTAAAAGAACACAGTTTTAACTAAAACAAAACAAAAAAGTAGTTACACAATCTTCGGAGCGTACTGATAAAAGCCGACTTTTGGATTTTACAGTTTTAGGCCTAAGACATTGTCGTTTTAACTGTCGGGCTTATAATCGTATAAATTTCCTTGGAAACCATAGACATTGTTAAGATTAAACATCGGTGGGTGATGGTGCAAGGAGCTGTAGTTTGTAGAGCTTATAATCGTATAAATTTCAATAGAAACAAAACACATGGTTATATTGCAGAAAGGCCGTAAAAAACACACATCAAAAAAAGAAAAAAATAGAAGTTATACAAACAGCGAGGCATACTGATAAAAGCCAATAGTCTGAATGATAATAAAGTGTTTTTATCATCAGACTTTTGGATTTTACAGTTTTAGGCCTAAGACATTGTCGTTTTAACTGTCGGGCTTATAATCGTATAAATTTCCTTGGAAACGTATAAATTTCCTTGGAAACAAAAGACATTGTTGAGGTTATGCTGTTTTCACTTCCTTGGAAACAAAATACATACAATAGCAACGCACTTTTAACTGTTGAGCTTATAATCGTATAAATTTCCTTGGAAACCATATACATTGTTAAGATTACACATTCGGTGCATGGCCGTTCTTAGTTTGTAGAGCTTATAATCGTATAAATTTCCTTTGAAACAAAAGACATTATATTGCAGAAAGGCCGTAAAAGAACACAGTTTTAACTAAAACAAAACAAAAAAGTAGTTACACAATCTTCGGAGCGTACTGATAAAAGCCGACTTTTAGATTTTACAGTTTTAGGCCTAAGACATTGTCGTTTTAACTGTCGGGCTTATAATCGTATAAATTTCCTTGGAAACGTATAAATTTCCTTGGAAACAAAAGACATTGTTGAGATTATACTGTTAAAAGTTTTAATTGCCTTGGAAACAAAATACATGCAATAACAACATGAAAAGGCGCATTATTTTTAGAAAAATCGAAAAAAAAACCGTTTTAACTGCCTGCTACATAAAAACTCCCCACGGACAAAAGGCATAACTTTTCCTTGCGAATAAAACCCTGCACAAAAACAACAAAAATATCCCATAGTTTACGAGAAAACGGGGGTCGAACTCTCAAAAACGCCTCGGACGAAAAAATTCATTTCGGTAAAAAAAACATCTTTTTAAATTCCCCACACGAGCAGCATAAAAGAAACTTTCGGAAAAATAAAATAAAAACCACTCTTGAGAAAATTTCTAAGTCCCGACCGCTTGTCAGGGGAGCGAGTTGTCCTGAACATCGGCGACGAAGGCCGTGCAGAGGACAGGAAGATTTCGGCGATCGCGGAAGGGGGAAGGAGAGGCTCGCTTTTTACGGGCAGGTCGGCCTCCTCGATGTTCGCGAGTCCCCCGCCGCTTGGAAGGGGAGCGAGTTGTCTCGTCCATCGGACGGTTCGGCTCTGCCGAAGAGGGGAAGCCTTCGGTGATCTCGGCAGAGGGGAAGGTGGGCTCTTTTGCATCGGGCAGAGCCCCGGCATCCAGAGGGCCAATGCTTCGGTGGAGTCGGAAGGCGAAAACCCTTGCATTAAATTGTTGCTCTTATTTTTGGAAAAAAACGTTCTCTTCCCATACGGAGGATTAATATAGGCCTGTAGCGTCCGTTTAGTGTGGATTTTAAATTTTTTACATTTTTCGTCTTAATATTACAGCGTGTTTCGCAAAATCGTAAATAGCTCGATTATGCTTCGTCGTATTAAAAAACGGCGAAAAACGTGTTTCGTAACTTTCGATTTCGAGTAAAAAAGCGTACGGTAAAAATTTCGATAAACGTCACGGTTTACGAGCTGGCCGGGCCCGACCGTCGAAAAACGCCTCGCACGAGAAAAGGGATATCGGCAAAAAAAACATGTCTTTCGATTCCCCATACGACCGGTATAAAATAAACTTTGGGAAATGAAAAAAAAAATTTGGTCAATTTTGAAAAAAACTCGGAGTCCCTTCCAGTAGACCCATTATTTATTGGTGTCGTTTTTTTCGCTTCGCGAAAAAAACGACACCAATAAATAATGGGTCTTACTGCTAGCTCGTAGGATCCGTTTTACGCGGTTTTCCATGTCTTATAATTATTCGTTTGAAAAATACAGCATAATTCGGGAAAGCGTAAATATCTCGGTTACGCTTCATGGCATTGAAAAACGGTTGATACCGTGTTTCGTAACTTTCGATTGCGAGTAAAAATGTCTATTATAATAATTTCGCTAGGACGCGTAGTTTACGAGATAATGTTAATAATCGTTATAATTCGGAAAGTCGTAAATAACTCGTTTATGCTTCGTCGTATTAAAAAACGGCGAAAGACGTGTTTCGTAATTTTCGATTGCGAGTAAAAATGTCTATTACGGAAATTTCGCTAGGACGCATAATTAAGGAGATAATGCTAATAATTGTGATTCATTGCGGTTAGTCCTTAGCATATATGGCTTATAAACATATAGATTTCCGTGGAAACAAAAGACAATTTTGAGATTATACTGTTAACATTTAATTCGACTTATAAGTGGAGAAAAAAGTGGCAGACATTTGGCTTTTACAGTTTTAACTGTCGAGCTTATAATCGTATAAATTTCCTTTGAAACAAAAGACATTGTTGAGGTTATATTGCAGAAAGGCCGTAAAAAAACAGAGTTTTTACTCAAACAAAAAAATGAAGTTATACAAGCAGAGGAGCATACTGATAAAAGTCAAAAGTCTGAAAAAAAAGTGGAGAAAGAAGTGTTATTATCATCAGACTTTTGAATTTTACAGTTTTAGGCCTTTGTCGTTTCATTCTTAGATGTCGGCTCTTCCTATCATTGCGAAGCAAAACAAAATACATTGTTGAGATTATACTGTTAGCAGTTTTAACTGCCTTTTTTTTAACTGCATTGCTTTTTGATCCTTCGATATGGAAAAAGTGTTTTTAGCATTCAGACTTTTGGATTTTACAGTTTTAGGCCTTGGAAACAAAAGACATACAGCTTATAAACATGTAGATTTCCATGGAAACAAAAGACATTGTAGAGATTATACTGTTAACAGTTTTGAAACAAAATACATACAATAGCAACGCACTTTTAACTGTTGAGCTTATAATCGTATAAATTTCCTTGGAAACCATATACATTGTTAAGATTACACATTCGGTGCATGGCCGTTCTTAGTTTGTAGAGCTTATAATCGTATAAATTTCCTTTGAAACAAAAGACATTATATTGCAGAAAGGCCGTAAAAGAACACAGTTTTAACTAAAACAAAACAAAAAAGTAGTTACACAATCTTCGGAGCGTACTGATAAAAGCCGACTTTTAGATTTTACAGTTTTAGGCCTAAGACATTGTCGTTTTAACTGTCGGGCTTATAATCGTATAAATTTCCTTGGAAACGTATAAATTTCCTTGGAAACAAAAGACATTGTTGAGATTATACTGTTAAAAGTTTTAATTGCCTTGGAAACAAAATACATGCAATAACAACATGAAAAGGCGCATTATTTTTAGAAAAATCGAAAAAAAAACCGTTTTAACTGCCTGCTACATAAAAACTCCCCACGGACAAAAGGCATAACTTTTCCTTGCGAATAAAACCCTGCACAAAAACAACAAAAATATCCCATAGTTTACGAGAAAACGGGGGTCGAACTCTCAAAAACGCCTCGGACGAAAAAATTCATTTCGGTAAAAAAAACATCTTTTTAAATTCCCCACACGAGCAGCATAAAAGAAACTTTCGGAAAAATAAAATAAAAACCACTCTTGAGAAAATTTCTAAGTCCCGACCGCTTGTCAGGGGAGCGAGTTGTCCTGAACATCGGCGACGAAGGCCGTGCAGAGGACAGGAAGATTTCGGCGATCGCGGAAGGGGGAAGGAGAGGCTCGCTTTTTACGGGCAGGTCGGCCTCCTCGATGTTCGCGAGTCCCCCGCCGCTTGGAAGGGGAGCGAGTTGTCTCGTCCATCGGACGGTTCGGCTCTGCCGAAGAGGGGAAGCCTTCGGTGATCTCGGCAGAGGGGAAGGTGGGCTCTTTTGCATCGGGCAGAGCCCCGGCATCCAGAGGGCCAATGCTTCGGTGGAGTCGGAAGGCGAAAACCCTTGCATTAAATTGTTGCTCTTATTTTTGGAAAAAAACGTTCTCTTCCCATACGGAGGATTAATATAGGCCTGTAGCGTCCGTTTAGTGTGGATTTTAAATTTTTTACATTTTTCGTCTTAATATTACAGCGTGTTTCGCAAAATCGTAAATAGCTCGATTATGCTTCGTCGTATTAAAAAACGGCGAAAAACGTGTTTCGTA
Source organism: Ectobius pallidus (assembly GCA_964059195.1). NCBI lineage: Eukaryota > Metazoa > Arthropoda > Insecta > Blattodea > Ectobiidae > Ectobius > Ectobius pallidus. The sequence goes on from CAXKWD010000298.1 coordinate 19,093, forward strand.
ACTTTCGATTTCGAGTAAAAAAGCGTACGGTAAAAATTTCGATAAACGTCACGGTTTACGAGCTGGCCGGGCCCGACCGTCGAAAAACGCCTCGCACGAGAAAAGGGATATCGGCAAAAAAAACATGTCTTTCGATTCCCCATACGACCGGTATAAAATAAACTTTGGGAAATGAAAAAAAAAATTTGGTCAATTTTGAAAAAAACTCGGAGTCCCTTCCAGTAGACCCATTATTTATTGGTGTCGTTTTTTTCGCTTCGCGAAAAAAACGACACCAATAAATAATGGGTCTTACTGCTAGCTCGTAGGATCCGTTTTACGCGGTTTTCCATGTCTTATAATTATTCGTTTGAAAAATACAGCATAATTCGGGAAAGCGTAAATATCTCGGTTACGCTTCATGGCATTGAAAAACGGTTGATACCGTGTTTCGTAACTTTCGATTGCGAGTAAAAATGTCTATTATAATAATTTCGCTAGGACGCGTAGTTTACGAGATAATGTTAATAATCGTTATAATTCGGAAAGTCGTAAATAACTCGTTTATGCTTCGTCGTATTAAAAAACGGCGAAAGACGTGTTTCGTAATTTTCGATTGCGAGTAAAAATGTCTATTACGGAAATTTCGCTAGGACGCATAATTAAGGAGATAATGCTAATAATTGTGATTCATTGCGGTTAGTCCTTAGCATATATGGCTTATAAACATATAGATTTCCGTGGAAACAAAAGACAATTTTGAGATTATACTGTTAACATTTAATTCGACTTATAAGTGGAGAAAAAAGTGGCAGACATTTGGCTTTTACAGTTTTAACTGTCGAGCTTATAATCGTATAAATTTCCTTTGAAACAAAAGACATTGTTGAGGTTATATTGCAGAAAGGCCGTAAAAAAACAGAGTTTTTACTCAAACAAAAAAATGAAGTTATACAAGCAGAGGAGCATACTGATAAAAGTCAAAAGTCTGAAAAAAAAGTGGAGAAAGAAGTGTTATTATCATCAGACTTTTGAATTTTACAGTTTTAGGCCTTTGTCGTTTCATTCTTAGATGTCGGCTCTTCCTATCATTGCGAAGCAAAACAAAATACATTGTTGAGATTATACTGTTAGCAGTTTTAACTGCCTTTTTTTTAACTGCATTGCTTTTTGATCCTTCGATATGGAAAAAGTGTTTTTAGCATTCAGACTTTTGGATTTTACAGTTTTAGGCCTTGGAAACAAAAGACATACAGCTTATAAACATGTAGATTTCCATGGAAACAAAAGACATTGTAGAGATTATACTGTTAACAGTTTTGAAACAAAATACATACAATAGCAACGCACTTTTAACTGTTGAGCTTATAATCGTATAAATTTCCTTGGAAACCATATACATTGTTAAGATTACACATTCGGTGCATGGCCGTTCTTAGTTTGTAGAGCTTATAATCGTATAAATTCCCTTTGAAACAAAAGACATTATATTGCAGAAAGGCCGTAAAAGAACACAGTTTTAACTAAAACATAACAAAAAAGTAGTTACACAATCTTCGGAGCGTACTGATAAAAGCCGACTTTTAGATTTTACAGTTTTAGGCCTAAGACATTGTCGTTTTAACTGTCGGGCTTATAATCGTATAAATTTCCTTGGAAACGTATAAATTTCCTTGGAAACAAAAGACATTGTTGAGATTATACTGTTAAAAGTTTTAATTGCCTTGGAAACAAAATACATGCAATAACAACATGAAAAGGCGCATTATTTTTAGAAAAATCGAAAAAAAAACCGTTTTAACTGCCTGCTACATAAAAACTCCCCACGGACAAAAGGCATAACTTTTCCTTGCGAATAAAACCCTGCACAAAAACAACAAAAATATCCCATAGTTTACGAGAAAACGGGGGTCGAACTCTCAAAAACGCCTCGGACGAAAAAATTCGTTTCGGTAAAAAAAACATCTATTTAAATTCCCCACACGAGCAGCATAAAAGAAACTTTCGGAAAAATAAAATAAAAACCACTCTTGAGAAAATTTCTAAGTCCCATCCGCTTGTCAGGGGAGCGGTCGTCTCCATCGACAGTTTTAACTGTCGAGCTTATAATGGTATAAATTTCCTTGGAAACAAAAGACATTATATTGCAGAAAGGCCGTAAAAGAACACAGTTTTAACTAAAACATAACAAAAAAGTAGTTACACAATCTTCGGAGCGTACTGATAAAAGCCGACTTTTAGATTTTACAGTTTTAGGCCTAAGACATTGTCGTTTTAACTGTCGGGCTTATAATCGTATAAATTTCCTTGGAAACGTATAAATTTCCTTGGAAACAAAAGACATTGTTGAGATTATACTGTTAAAAGTTTTAATTGCCTTGGAAACAAAATACATGCAATAACAACATGAAAAGGCGCATTATTTTTAGAAAAATCGAAAAAAAAACCGTTTTAACTGCCTGCTACATAAAAACTCCCCACGGACAAAAGGCATAACTTTTCCTTGCGAATAAAACCCTGCACAAAAACAACAAAAATATCCCATAGTTTACGAGAAAACGGGGGTCGAACTCTCAAAAACGCCTCGGACGAAAAAATTCATTTCGGTAAAAAAAACATCTTTTTAAATTCCCCACACGAGCAGCATAAAAGAAACTTTCGGAAAAATAAAATAAAAACCACTCTTGAGAAAATTTCTAAGTCCCGACCGCTTGTCAGGGGAGCGAGTTGTCCTGAACATCGGCGACGAAGGCCGTGCAGAGGACAGGAAGATTTCGGCGATCGCGGAAGGGGGAAGGAGAGGCTCGCTTTTTACGGGCAGGTCGGCCTCCTCGATGTTCGCGAGTCCCCCGCCGCTTGGAAGGGGAGCGAGTTGTCTCGTCCATCGGACGGTTCGGCTCTGCCGAAGAGGGGAAGCCTTCGGTGATCTCGGCAGAGGGGAAGGTGGGCTCTTTTGCATCGGGCAGAGCCCCGGCATCCAGAGGGCCAATGCTTCGGTGGAGTCGGAAGGCGAAAACCCTTGCATTAAATTGTTGCTCTTATTTTTGGAAAAAAACGTTCTCTTCCCATACGGAGGATTAATATAGGCCTGTAGCGTCCGTTTAGTGTGGATTTTAAATTTTTTACATTTTTCGTCTTAATATTACAGCGTGTTTCGCAAAATCGTAAATAGCTCGATTATGCTTCGTCGTATTAAAAAACGGCGAAAAACGTGTTTCGTAACTTTCGATTTCGAGTAAAAAAGCGTACGGTAAAAATTTCGATAAACGTCACGGTTTACGAGCTGGCCGGGCCCGACCGTCGAAAAACGCCTCGCACGAGAAAAGGGATATCGGCAAAAAAAACATGTCTTTCGATTCCCCATACGACCGGTATAAAATAAACTTTGGGAAATGAAAAAAAAAATTTGGTCAATTTTGAAAAAAACTCGGAGTCCCTTCCAGTAGACCCATTATTTATTGGTGTCGTTTTTTTCGCTTCGCGAAAAAAACGACACCAATAAATAATGGGTCTTACTGCTAGCTCGTAGGATCCGTTTTACGCGGTTTTCCATGTCTTATAATTATTCGTTTGAAAAATACAGCATAATTCGGGAAAGCGTAAATATCTCGGTTACGCTTCATGGCATTGAAAAACGGTTGATACCGTGTTTCGTAACTTTCGATTGCGAGTAAAAATGTCTATTATAATAATTTCGCTAGGACGCGTAGTTTACGAGATAATGTTAATAATCGTTATAATTCGGAAAGTCGTAAATAACTCGTTTATGCTTCGTCGTATTAAAAAACGGCGAAAGACGTGTTTCGTAATTTTCGATTGCGAGTAAAAATGTCTATTACGGAAATTTCGCTAGGACGCATAATTAAGGAGATAATGCTAATAATTGTGATTCATTGCGGTTAGTCCTTAGCATATATGGCTTATAAACATATAGATTTCCGTGGAAACAAAAGACAATTTTGAGATTATACTGTTAACATTTAATTCGACTTATAAGTGGAGAAAAAAGTGGCAGACATTTGGCTTTTACAGTTTTAACTGTCGAGCTTATAATCGTATAAATTTCCTTTGAAACAAAAGACATTGTTGAGGTTATATTGCAGAAAGGCCGTAAAAAAACAGAGTTTTTACTCAAACAAAAAAATGAAGTTATACAAGCAGAGGAGCATACTGATAAAAGTCAAAAGTCTGAAAAAAAAGTGGAGAAAGAAGTGTTATTATCATCAGACTTTTGAATTTTACAGTTTTAGGCCTTTGTCGTTTCATTCTTAGATGTCGGCTCTTCCTATCATTGCGAAGCAAAACAAAATACATTGTTGAGATTATACTGTTAGCAGTTTTAACTGCCTTTTTTTTAACTGCATTGCTTTTTGATCCTTCGATATGGAAAAAGTGTTTTTAGCATTCAGACTTTTGGATTTTACAGTTTTAGGCCTTGGAAACAAAAGACATACAGCTTATAAACATGTAGATTTCCATGGAAACAAAAGACATTGTAGAGATTATACTGTTAACAGTTTTGAAACAAAATACATACAATAGCAACGCACTTTTAACTGTTGAGCTTATAATCGTATAAATTTCCTTGGAAACCATATACATTGTTAAGATTACACATACGGTGCATGGCCGTTCTTAGTTTGTAGAGCTTATAATCGTATAAATTCCCTTTGAAACAAAAGACATTATATTGCAGAAAGGCCGTAAAAGAACACAGTTTTAACTAAAACATAACAAAAAAGTAGTTACACAATCTTCGGAGCGTACTGATAAAAGCCGACTTTTAGATTTTACAGTTTTAGGCCTAAGACATTGTCGTTTTAACTGTCGGGCTTATAATCGTATAAATTTCCTTGGAAACGTATAAATTTCCTTGGAAACAAAAGACATTGTTGAGATTATACTGTTAAAAGTTTTAATTGCCTTGGAAACAAAATACATGCAATAACAACATGAAAAGGCGCATTATTTTTAGAAAAATCGAAAAAAAAACCGTTTTAACTGCCTGCTACATAAAAACTCCCCACGGACAAAAGGCATAACTTTTCCTTGCGAATAAAACCCTGCACAAAAACAACAAAAATATCCCATAGTTTACGAGAAAACGGGGGTCGAACTCTCAAAAACGCCTCGGACGAAAAAATTCGTTTCGGTAAAAAAAACATCTATTTAAATTCCCCACACGAGCAGCATAAAAGAAACTTTCGGAAAAATAAAATAAAAACCACTCTTGAGAAAATTTCTAAGTCCCATCCGCTTGTCAGGGGAGCGGTCGTCTCCATCGACAGTTTTAACTGTCGAGCTTATAATGGTATAAATTTCCTTGGAAACAAAAGACATTATATTGCAGAAAGGCCGTAAAAGAACACAGTTTTAACTAAAACATAACAAAAAAGTAGTTACACAATCTTCGGAGCGTACTGATAAAAGCCGACTTTTAGATTTTACAGTTTTAGGCCTAAGACATTGTCGTTTTAACTGTCGGGCTTATAATCGTATAAATTTCCTTGGAAACGTATAAATTTCCTTGGAAACAAAAGACATTGTTGAGATTATACTGTTAAAAGTTTTAATTGCCTTGGAAACAAAATACATGCAATAACAACATGAAAAGGCGCATTATTTTTAGAAAAATCGAAAAAAAAACCGTTTTAACTGCCTGCTACATAAAAACTCCCCACGGACAAAAGGCATAACTTTTCCTTGCGAATAAAACCCTGCACAAAAACAACAAAAATATCCCATAGTTTACGAGAAAACGGGGGTCGAACTCTCAAAAACGCCTCGGACGAAAAAATTCATTTCGGTAAAAAAAACATCTTTTTAAATTCCCCACACGAGCAGCATAAAAGAAACTTTCGGAAAAATAAAATAAAAACCACTCTTGAGAAAATTTCTAAGTCCCGACCGCTTGTCAGGGGAGCGAGTTGTCCTGAACATCGGCGACGAAGGCCGTGCAGAGGACAGGAAGATTTCGGCGATCGCGGAAGGGGGAAGGAGAGGCTCGCTTTTTACGGGCAGGTCGGCCTCCTCGATGTTCGCGAGTCCCCCGCCGCTTGGAAGGGGAGCGAGTTGTCTCGTCCATCGGACGGTTCGGCTCTGCCGAAGAGGGGAAGCCTTCGGTGATCTCGGCAGAGGGGAAGGTGGGCTCTTTTGCATCGGGCAGAGCCCCGGCATCCAGAGGGCCAATGCTTCGGTGGAGTCGGAAGGCGAAAACCCTTGCATTAAATTGTTGCTCTTATTTTTGGAAAAAAACGTTCTCTTCCCATACGGAGGATTAATATAGGCCTGTAGCGTCCGTTTAGTGTGGATTTTAAATTTTTTACATTTTTCGTCTTAATATTACAGCGTGTTTCGCAAAATCGTAAATAGCTCGATTATGCTTCGTCGTATTAAAAAACGGCGAAAAACGTGTTTCGTAACTTTCGATTTCGAGTAAAAAAGCGTACGGTAAAAATTTCGATAAACGTCACGGTTTACGAGCTGGCCGGGCCCGACCGTCGAAAAACGCCTCGCACGAGAAAAGGGATATCGGCAAAAAAAACATGTCTTTCGATTCCCCATACGACCGGTATAAAATAAACTTTGGGAAATGAAAAAAAAAATTTGGTCAATTTTGAAAAAAACTCGGAGTCCCTTCCAGTAGACCCATTATTTATTGGTGTCGTTTTTTTCGCTTCGCGAAAAAAACGACACCAATAAATAATGGGTCTTACTGCTAGCTCGTAGGATCCGTTTTACGCGGTTTTCCATGTCTTATAATTATTCGTTTGAAAAATACAGCATAATTCGGGAAAGCGTAAATATCTCGGTTACGCTTCATGGCATTGAAAAACGGTTGATACCGTGTTTCGTAACTTTCGATTGCGAGTAAAAATGTCTATTATAATAATTTCGCTAGGACGCGTAGTTTACGAGATAATGTTAATAATCGTTATAATTCGGAAAGTCGTAAATAACTCGTTTATGCTTCGTCGTATTAAAAAACGGCGAAAGACGTGTTTCGTAATTTTCGATTGCGAGTAAAAATGTCTATTACGGAAATTTCGCTAGGACGCATAATTAAGGAGATAATGCTAATAATTGTGATTCATTGCGGTTAGTCCTTAGCATATATGGCTTATAAACATATAGATTTCCGTGGAAACAAAAGACAATTTTGAGATTATACTGTTAACATTTAATTCGACTTATAAGTGGAGAAAAAAGTGGCAGACATTTGGCTTTTACAGTTTTAACTGTCGAGCTTATAATCGTATAAATTTCCTTTGAAACAAAAGACATTGTTGAGGTTATATTGCAGAAAGGCCGTAAAAAAACAGAGTTTTTACTCAAACAAAAAAATGAAGTTATACAAGCAGAGGAGCATACTGATAAAAGTCAAAAGTCTGAAAAAAAAGTGGAGAAAGAAGTGTTATTATCATCAGACTTTTGAATTTTACAGTTTTAGGCCTTTGTCGTTTCATTCTTAGATGTCGGCTCTTCCTATCATTGCGAAGCAAAACAAAATACATTGTTGAGATTATACTGTTAGCAGTTTTAACTGCCTTTTTTTTAACTGCATTGCTTTTTGATCCTTCGATATGGAAAAAGTGTTTTTAGCATTCAGACTTTTGGATTTTACAGTTTTAGGCCTTGGAAACAAAAGACATACAGCTTATAAACATGTAGATTTCCATGGAAACAAAAGACATTGTAGAGATTATACTGTTAACAGTTTTGAAACAAAATACATACAATAGCAACGCACTTTTAACTGTTGAGCTTATAATCGTATAAATTTCCTTGGAAACCATATACATTGTTAAGATTACACATTCGGTGCATGGCCGTTCTTAGTTTGTAGAGCTTATAATCGTATAAATTCCCTTTGAAACAAAAGACATTATATTGCAGAAAGGCCGTAAAAGAACACAGTTTTAACTAAAACATAACAAAAAAGTAGTTACACAATCTTCGGAGCGTACTGATAAAAGCCGACTTTTAGATTTTACAGTTTTAGGCCTAAGACATTGTCGTTTTAACTGTCGGGCTTATAATCGTATAAATTTCCTTGGAAACGTATAAATTTCCTTGGAAACAAAAGACATTGTTGAGATTATACTGTTAAAAGTTTTAATTGCCTTGGAAACAAAATACATGCAATAACAACATGAAAAGGCGCATTATTTTTAGAAAAATCGAAAAAAAAACCGTTTTAACTGCCTGCTACATAAAAACTCCCCACGGACAAAAGGCATAACTTTTCCTTGCGAATAAAACCCTGCACAAAAACAACAAAAATATCCCATAGTTTACGAGAAAACGGGGGTCGAACTCTCAAAAACGCCTCGGACGAAAAAATTCGTTTCGGTAAAAAAAACATCTATTTAAATTCCCCACACGAGCAGCATAAAAGAAACTTTCGGAAAAATAAAATAAAAACCACTCTTGAGAAAATTTCTAAGTCCCATCCGCTTGTCAGGGGAGCGGTCGTCTCCATCGACAGTTTTAACTGTCGAGCTTATAATGGTATAAATTTCCTTGGAAACAAAAGACATTATATTGCAGAAAGGCCGTAAAAGAACACAGTTTTAACTAAAACATAACAAAAAAGTAGTTACACAATCTTCGGAGCGTACTGATAAAAGCCGACTTTTAGATTTTACAGTTTTAGGCCTAAGACATTGTCGTTTTAACTGTCGGGCTTATAATCGTATAAATTTCCTTGGAAACGTATAAATTTCCTTGGAAACAAAAGACATTGTTGAGATTATACTGTTAAAAGTTTTAATTGCCTTGGAAACAAAATACATGCAATAACAACATGAAAAGGCGCATTATTTTTAGAAAAATCGAAAAAAAAACCGTTTTAACTGCCTGCTACATAAAAACTCCCCACGGACAAAAGGCATAACTTTTCCTTGCGAATAAAACCCTGCACAAAAACAACAAAAATATCCCATAGTTTACGAGAAAACGGGGGTCGAACTCTCAAAAACGCCTCGGACGAAAAAATTCATTTCGGTAAAAAAAACATCTTTTTAAATTCCCCACACGAGCAGCATAAAAGAAACTTTCGGAAAAATAAAATAAAAACCACTCTTGAGAAAATTTCTAAGTCCCGACCGCTTGTCAGGGGAGCGAGTTGTCCTGAACATCGGCGACGAAGGCCGTGCAGAGGACAGGAAGATTTCGGCGATCGCGGAAGGGGGAAGGAGAGGCTCGCTTTTTACGGGCAGGTCGGCCTCCTCGATGTTCGCGAGTCCCCCGCCGCTTGGAAGGGGAGCGAGTTGTCTCGTCCATCGGACGGTTCGGCTCTGCCGAAGAGGGGAAGCCTTCGGTGATCTCGGCAGAGGGGAAGGTGGGCTCTTTTGCATCGGGCAGAGCCCCGGCATCCAGAGGGCCAATGCTTCGGTGGAGTCGGAAGGCGAAAACCCTTGCATTAAATTGTTGCTCTTATTTTTGGAAAAAAACGTTCTCTTCCCATACGGAGGATTAATATAGGCCTGTAGCGTCCGTTTAGTGTGGATTTTAAATTTTTTACATTTTTCGTCTTAATATTACAGCGTGTTTCGCAAAATCGTAAATAGCTCGATTATGCTTCGTCGTATTAAAAAACGGCGAAAAACGTGTTTCGTAACTTTCGATTTCGAGTAAAAAAGCGTACGGTAAAAATTTCGATAAACGTCACGGTTTACGAGCTGGCCGGGCCCGACCGTCGAAAAACGCCTCGCACGAGAAAAGGGATATCGGCAAAAAAAACATGTCTTTCGATTCCCCATACGACCGGTATAAAATAAACTTTGGGAAATGAAAAAAAAAATTTGGTCAATTTTGAAAAAAACTCGGAGTCCCTTCCAGTAGACCCATTATTTATTGGTGTCGTTTTTTTCGCTTCGCGAAAAAAACGACACCAATAAATAATGGGTCTTACTGCTAGCTCGTAGGATCCGTTTTACGCGGTTTTCCATGTCTTATAATTATTCGTTTGAAAAATACAGCATAATTCGGGAAAGCGTAAATATCTCGGTTACGCTTCATGGCATTGAAAAACGGTTGATACCGTGTTTCGTAACTTTCGATTGCGAGTAAAAATGTCTATTATAATAATTTCGCTAGGACGCGTAGTTTACGAGATAATGTTAATAATCGTTATAATTCGGAAAGTCGTAAATAACTCGTTTATGCTTCGTCGTATTAAAAAACGGCGAAAGACGTGTTTCGTAATTTTCGATTGCGAGTAAAAATGTCTATTACGGAAATTTCGCTAGGACGCATAATTAAGGAGATAATGCTAATAATTGTGATTCATTGCGGTTAGTCCTTAGCATATATGGCTTATAAACATATAGATTTCCGTGGAAACAAAAGACAATTTTGAGATTATACTGTTAACATTTAATTCGACTTATAAGTGGAGAAAAAAGTGGCAGACATTTGGCTTTTACAGTTTTAACTGTCGAGCTTATAATCGTATAAATTTCCTTTGAAACAAAAGACATTGTTGAGGTTATATTGCAGAAAGGCCGTAAAAAAACAGAGTTTTTACTCAAACAAAAAAATGAAGTTATACAAGCAGAGGAGCATACTGATAAAAGTCAAAAGTCTGAAAAAAAAGTGGAGAAAGAAGTGTTATTATCATCAGACTTTTGAATTTTACAGTTTTAGGCCTTTGTCGTTTCATTCTTAGATGTCGGCTCTTCCTATCATTGCGAAGCAAAACAAAATACATTGTTGAGATTATACTGTTAGCAGTTTTAACTGCCTTTTTTTTAACTGCATTGCTTTTTGATCCTTCGATATGGAAAAAGTGTTTTTAGCATTCAGACTTTTGGATTTTACAGTTTTAGGCCTTGGAAACAAAAGACATACAGCTTATAAACATGTAGATTTCCATGGAAACAAAAGACATTGTAGAGATTATACTGTTAACAGTTTTGAAACAAAATACATACAATAGCAACGCACTTTTAACTGTTGAGCTTATAATCGTATAAATTTCCTTGGAAACCATATACATTGTTAAGATTACACATTCGGTGCATGGCCGTTCTTAGTTTGTAGAGCTTATAATCGTATAAATTCCCTTTGAAACAAAAGACATTATATTGCAGAAAGGCCGTAAAAGAACACAGTTTTAACTAAAACATAACAAAAAAGTAGTTACACAATCTTCGGAGCGTACTGATAAAAGCCGACTTTTAGATTTTACAGTTTTAGGCCTAAGACATTGTCGTTTTAACTGTCGGGCTTATAATCGTATAAATTTCCTTGGAAACGTATAAATTTCCTTGGAAACAAAAGACATTGTTGAGATTATACTGTTAAAAGTTTTAATTGCCTTGGAAACAAAATACATGCAATAACAACATGAAAAGGCGCATTATTTTTAGAAAAATCGAAAAAAAAACCGTTTTAACTGCCTGCTACATAAAAACTCCCCACGGACAAAAGGCATAACTTTTCCTTGCGAATAAAACCCTGCACAAAAACAACAAAAATATCCCATAGTTTACGAGAAAACGGGGGTCGAACTCTCAAAAACGCCTCGGACGAAAAAATTCGTTTCGGTAAAAAAAACATCTATTTAAATTCCCCACACGAGCAGCATAAAAGAAACTTTCGGAAAAATAAAATAAAAACCACTCTTGAGAAAATTTCTAAGTCCCATCCGCTTGTCAGGGGAGCGGTCGTCTCCATCGACAGTTTTAACTGTCGAGCTTATAATGGTATAAATTTCCTTGGAAACAAAAGACATTATATTGCAGAAAGGCCGTAAAAGAACACAGTTTTAACTAAAACATAACAAAAAAGTAGTTACACAATCTTCGGAGCGTACTGATAAAAGCCGACTTTTAGATTTTACAGTTTTAGGCCTAAGACATTGTCGTTTTAACTGTCGGGCTTATAATCGTATAAATTTCCTTGGAAACGTATAAATTTCCTTGGAAACAAAAGACATTGTTGAGATTATACTGTTAAAAGTTTTAATTGCCTTGGAAACAAAATACATGCAATAACAACATGAAAAGGCGCATTATTTTTAGAAAAATCGAAAAAAAAACCGTTTTAACTGCCTGCTACATAAAAACTCCCCACGGACAAAAGGCATAACTTTTCCTTGCGAATAAAACCCTGCACAAAAACAACAAAAATATCCCATAGTTTACGAGAAAACGGGGGTCGAACTCTCAAAAACGCCTCGGACGAAAAAATTCATTTCGGTAAAAAAAACATCTTTTTAAATTCCCCACACGAGCAGCATAAAAGAAACTTTCGGAAAAATAAAATAAAAACCACTCTTGAGAAAATTTCTAAGTCCCGACCGCTTGTCAGGGGAGCGAGTTGTCCTGAACATCGGCGACGAAGGCCGTGCAGAGGACAGGAAGATTTCGGCGATCGCGGAAGGGGGAAGGAGAGGCTCGCTTTTTACGGGCAGGTCGGCCTCCTCGATGTTCGCGAGTCCCCCGCCGCTTGGAAGGGGAGCGAGTTGTCTCGTCCATCGGACGGTTCGGCTCTGCCGAAGAGGGGAAGCCTTCGGTGATCTCGGCAGAGGGGAAGGTGGGCTCTTTTGCATCGGGCAGAGCCCCGGCATCCAGAGGGCCAATGCTTCGGTGGAGTCGGAAGGCGAAAACCCTTGCATTAAATTGTTGCTCTTATTTTTGGAAAAAAACGTTCTCTTCCCATACGGAGGATTAATATAGGCCTGTAGCGTCCGTTTAGTGTGGATTTTAAATTTTTTACATTTTTCGTCTTAATATTACAGCGTGTTTCGCAAAATCGTAAATAGCTCGATTATGCTTCGTCGTATTAAAAAACGGCGAAAAACGTGTTTCGTAACTTTCGATTTCGAGTAAAAAAGCGTACGGTAAAAATTTCGATAAACGTCACGGTTTACGAGCTGGCCGGGCCCGACCGTCGAAAAACGCCTCGCACGAGAAAAGGGATATCGGCAAAAAAAACATGTCTTTCGATTCCCCATACGACCGGTATAAAATAAACTTTGGGAAATGAAAAAAAAAATTTGGTCAATTTTGAAAAAAACTCGGAGTCCCTTCCAGTAGACCCATTATTTATTGGTGTCGTTTTTTTCGCTTCGCGAAAAAAACGACACCAATAAATAATGGGTCTTACTGCTAGCTCGTAGGATCCGTTTTACGCGGTTTTCCATGTCTTATAATTATTCGTTTGAAAAATACAGCATAATTCGGGAAAGCGTAAATATCTCGGTTACGCTTCATGGCATTGAAAAACGGTTGATACCGTGTTTCGTAACTTTCGATTGCGAGTAAAAATGTCTATTATAATAATTTCGCTAGGACGCGTAGTTTACGAGATAATGTTAATAATCGTTATAATTCGGAAAGTCGTAAATAACTCGTTTATGCTTCGTCGTATTAAAAAACGGCGAAAGACGTGTTTCGTAATTTTCGATTGCGAGTAAAAATGTCTATTACGGAAATTTCGCTAGGACGCATAATTAAGGAGATAATGCTAATAATTGTGATTCATTGCGGTTAGTCCTTAGCATATATGGCTTATAAACATATAGATTTCCGTGGAAACAAAAGACAATTTTGAGATTATACTGTTAACATTTAATTCGACTTATAAGTGGAGAAAAAAGTGGCAGACATTTGGCTTTTACAGTTTTAACTGTCGAGCTTATAATCGTATAAATTTCCTTTGAAACAAAAGACATTGTTGAGGTTATATTGCAGAAAGGCCGTAAAAAAACAGAGTTTTTACTCAAACAAAAAAATGAAGTTATACAAGCAGAGGAGCATACTGATAAAAGTCAAAAGTCTGAAAAAAAAGTGGAGAAAGAAGTGTTATTATCATCAGACTTTTGAATTTTACAGTTTTAGGCCTTTGTCGTTTCATTCTTAGATGTCGGCTCTTCCTATCATTGCGAAGCAAAACAAAATACATTGTTGAGATTATACTGTTAGCAGTTTTAACTGCCTTTTTTTTAACTGCATTGCTTTTTGATCCTTCGATATGGAAAAAGTGTTTTTAGCATTCAGACTTTTGGATTTTACAGTTTTAGGCCTTGGAAACAAAAGACATACAGCTTATAAACATGTAGATTTCCATGGAAACAAAAGACATTGTAGAGATTATACTGTTAACAGTTTTGAAACAAAATACATACAATAGCAACGCACTTTTAACTGTTGAGCTTATAATCGTATAAATTTCCTTGGAAACCATATACATTGTTAAGATTACACATTCGGTGCATGGCCGTTCTTAGTTTGTAGAGCTTATAATCGTATAAATTTCCTTTGAAACAAAAGACATTATATTGCAGAAAGGCCGTAAAAGAACACAGTTTTAACTAAAACAAAACAAAAAAGTAGTTACACAATCTTCGGAGCGTACTGATAAAAGCCGACTTTTAGATTTTACAGTTTTAGGCCTAAGACATTGTCGTTTTAACTGTCGGGCTTATAATCGTATAAATTTCCTTGGAAACGTATAAATTTCCTTGGAAACAAAAGACATTGTTGAGATTATACTGTTAAAAGTTTTAATTGCCTTGGAAACAAAATACATGCAATAACAACATGAAAAGGCGCATTATTTTTAGAAAAATCGAAAAAAAAACCGTTTTAACTGCCTGCTACATAAAAACTCCCCACGGACAAAAGGCATAACTTTTCCTTGCGAATAAAACCCTGCACAAAAACAACAAAAATATCCCATAGTTTACGAGAAAACGGGGGTCGAACTCTCAAAAACGCCTCGGACGAAAAAATTCATTTCGGTAAAAAAAACATCTTTTTAAATTCCCCACACGAGCAGCATAAAAGAAACTTTCGGAAAAATAAAATAAAAACCACTCTTGAGAAAATTTCTAAGTCCCGACCGCTTGTCAGGGGAGCGAGTTGTCCTGAACATCGGCGACGAAGGCCGTGCAGAGGACAGGAAGATTTCGGCGATCGCGGAAGGGGGAAGGAGAGGCTCGCTTTTTACGGGCAGGTCGGCCTCCTCGATGTTCGCGAGTCCCCCGCCGCTTGGAAGGGGAGCGAGTTGTCTCGTCCATCGGACGGTTCGGCTCTGCCGAAGAGGGGAAGCCTTCGGTGATCTCGGCAGAGGGGAAGGTGGGCTCTTTTGCATCGGGCAGAGCCCCGGCATCCAGAGGGCCAATGCTTCGGTGGAGTCGGAAGGCGAAAACCCTTGCATTAAATTGTTGCTCTTATTTTTGGAAAAAAACGTTCTCTTCCCATACGGAGGATTAATATAGGCCTGTAGCGTCCGTTTAGTGTGGATTTTAAATTTTTTACATTTTTCGTCTTAATATTACAGCGTGTTTCGCAAAATCGTAAATAGCTCGATTATGCTTCGTCGTATTAAAAAACGGCGAAAAACGTGTTTCGTAACTTTCGATTTCGAGTAAAAAAGCGTACGGTAAAAATTTCGATAAACGTCACGGTTTACGAGCTGGCCGGGCCCGACCGTCGAAAAACGCCTCGCACGAGAAAAGGGATATCGGCAAAAAAAACATGTCTTTCGATTCCCCATACGACCGGTATAAAATAAACTTTGGGAAATGAAAAAAAAAATTTGGTCAATTTTGAAAAAAACTCGGAGTCCCTTCCAGTAGACCCATTATTTATTGGTGTCGTTTTTTTCGCTTCGCGAAAAAAACGACACCAATAAATAATGGGTCTTACTGCTAGCTCGTAGGATCCGTTTTACGCGGTTTTCCATGTCTTATAATTATTCGTTTGAAAAATACAGCATAATTCGGGAAAGCGTAAATATCTCGGTTACGCTTCATGGCATTGAAAAACGGTTGATACCGTGTTTCGTAACTTTCGATTGCGAGTAAAATGTCTATTATAATAATTTCGCTAGGACGCGTAGTTTACGAGATAATGTTAATAATCGTTATAATTCGGAAAGTCGTAATAACTCGTTTATGCTTCGTCGTATTAAAAAAACGGCGAAAGACGTGTTTCGTAATTTTCGATTGCGAGTAAAAATGTCTATTACGGAAATTTCGCTAGGACGCATAATTAAGGAGATAATGCTTAATAATTGTGATTCATTGCGGTTAGTCCTTAGCATATATGGCTTATAAACCATATAGATTTCCGTGGAAACAAAAGACAATTTTGAGATTATACTGTTAACATTTAATTCGACTTATAAGTGGAGAAAAAAGTGGCAGACATTTGGCTTTTACAGTTTTAACTGTCGAGCTTATAATCGTATAAATTTCCTTTGAAACAAAAGACATTGTTGAGGTTATATTGCAGAAAGGCCGTAAAAAAACAGAGTTTTTACTCAAACAAAAAAATGAAGTTATACAAGCAGAGGAGCATACTGATAAAAGTCAAAAGTCTGAAAAAAAAGTGGAGAAAGAAGTGTTATTATCATCAGACTTTGAATTTTACAGTTTTAGGCCTTTGTCGTTTCATTCTTAGATGTCGGCTCTTCCTATCATTGCGAAGCAAAACAAAATACATTGTTGAGATTATACTGTTAGCAGTTTTAACTGCCTTTTTTTTAACTGCATTGCTTTTTGATCCTTCGATATGGAAAAAGTGTTTTTAGCATTCAGACTTTTGGATTTTACAGTTTTAGGCCTTGGAAACAAAAGACATACAGCTTATAAACATGTAGATTTCCATGGAAACAAAAGACATTGTAGAGATTATACTGTTAACAGTTTTGAAACAAAATACATACAATAGCAACGCACTTTTAACTGTTGAGCTTATAATCGTATAAATTTCCTTGGAAACCATATACATTGTTAAGATTACACATTCGGTGCATGGCCGTTCTTAGTTTGTAGAGCTTATAATCGTATAAATTCCCTTTGAAACAAAAGACATTATATTGCAGAAAGGCCGTAAAAGAACACAGTTTTAACTAAAACATAACAAAAAAGTAGTTACACAATCTTCGGAGCGTACTGATAAAAGCCGACTTTTAGATTTTACAGTTTTAGGCCTAAGACATTGTCGTTTTAACTGTCGGGCTTATAATCGTATAAATTTCCTTGGAAACGTATAAATTTCCTTGGAAACAAAAGACATTGTTGAGATTATACTGTTAAAGTTTTAATTGCCTTGGAAACAAAATACATGCAATAACAACATGAAAAGGCGCATTATTTTTAGAAAAATCGAAAAAAAACCGTTTTAACTGCCTGCTACATAAAAACTCCCCACGGACAAAAGGCATAACTTTTCCTTGCGAATAAAACCCTGCACAAAAACAACAAAAATATCCCATAGTTTACGAGAAAACGGGGGTCGAACTCTCAAAAACGCCTCGGACGAAAAAATTCGTTTCGGTAAAAAAAACATCTATTTAAATTCCCCACACGAGCAGCATAAAAGAAACTTTCGGAAAAATAAAATAAAAACCACTCTTGAGAAAATTTCTAAGTCCCATCCGCTTGTCAGGGGAGCGGTCGTCTCCATCGACAGTTTTAACTGTCGAGCTTATAATGGTATAAATTTCCTTGGAAACAAAAGACATTATATTGCAGAAAGGCCGTAAAAGAACACAGTTTTAACTAAAACATAACAAAAAAGTAGTTACACAATCTTCGGAGCGTACTGATAAAAGCCGACTTTTAGATTTTACAGTTTTAGGCCTAAGACATTGTCGTTTTAACTGTCGGGCTTATAATCGTATAAATTTCCTTGGAAACGTATAAATTTCCTTGGAAACAAAAGACATTGTTGAGATTATACTGTTAAAAGTTTTAATTGCCTTGGAAACAAAATACATGCAATAACAACATGAAAAGGCGCATTATTTTTAGAAAAATCGAAAAAAAAACCGTTTTAACTGCCTGCTACATAAAAACTCCCCACGGACAAAAGGCATAACTTTTCCTTGCGAATAAAACCCTGCACAAAAACAACAAAAATATCCCATAGTTTACGAGAAAACGGGGGTCGAACTCTCAAAAACGCCTCGGACGAAAAAATTCATTTCGGTAAAAAAAACATCTTTTTAAATTCCCCACACGAGCAGCATAAAAGAAACTTTCGGAAAAAATAAAATAAAAACCACTCTTGAGAAAATTTCTAAGTCCCGACCGCTTGTCAGGGGAGCGAGTTGTCCTGAACATCGGCGACGAAGGCCGTGCAGAGGACAGGAAGATTTCGGCGATCGCGGAAGGGGGAAGGAGAGGCTCGCTTTTTACGGGCAGGTCGGCCTCCTCGATGTTCGCGAGTCCCCCGCCGCTTGGAAGGGGAGCGAGTTGTCTCGTCCATCGGACGGTTCGGCTCTGCCGAAGAGGGGAAGCCTTCGGTGATCTCGGCAGAGGGGAAGGTGGGCTCTTTTGCATCGGGCAGAGCCCCGGCATCCAGAGGGCCAATGCTTCGGTGGAGTCGGAAGGCGAAAACCCTTGCATTAAATTGTTGCTCTTATTTTTGGAAAAAAACGTTCTCTTCCCATACGGAGGATTAATATAGGCCTGTAGCGTCCGTTTAGTGTGGATTTTAAATTTTTTACATTTTTCGTCTTAATATTACAGCGTGTTTCGCAAAATCGTAAATAGCTCGATTATGCTTCGTCGTATTAAAAAACGGCGAAAAACGTGTTTCGTAACTTTCGATTTCGAGTAAAAAAGCGTACGGTAAAAATTTCGATAAACGTCACGGTTTACGAGCTGGCCGGGCCCGACCGTCGAAAAACGCCTCGCACGAGAAAAGGGATATCGGCAAAAAAAACATGTCTTTCGATTCCCCATACGACCGGTATAAAATAAACTTTGGGAAATGAAAAAAAAAATTTGGTCAATTTTGAAAAAAACTCGGAGTCCCTTCCAGTAGACCCATTATTTATTGGTGTCGTTTTTTTCGCTTCGCGAAAAAAACGACACCAATAAATAATGGGTCTTACTGCTAGCTCGTAGGATCCGTTTTACGCGGTTTTCCATGTCTTATAATTATTCGTTTGAAAAATACAGCATAATTCGGGAAAGCGTAAATATCTCGGTTACGCTTCATGGCATTGAAAAACGGTTGATACCGTGTTTCGTAACTTTCGATTGCGAGTAAAAATGTCTATTATAATAATTTCGCTAGGACGCGTAGTTTACGAGATAATGTTAATAATCGTTATAATTCGGAAAGTCGTAAATAACTCGTTTATGCTTCGTCGTATTAAAAAACGGCGAAAGACGTGTTTCGTAATTTTCGATTGCGAGTAAAAATGTCTATTACGGAAATTTCGCTAGGACGCATAATTAAGGAGATAATGCTAATAATTGTGATTCATTGCGGTTAGTCCTTAGCATATATGGCTTATAAACATATAGATTTTCCGTGGAAACAAAAGACAATTTTGAGATTATACTGTTAACATTTAATTCGACTTATAAGTGGAGAAAAAAGTGGCAGACATTTGGCTTTTACAGTTTTAACTGTCGAGCTTACAATCGTATAAATTTCCTTTGAAACAAAAGACATTGTTGAGGTTATATTGCAGAAAGGCCGTAAAAAACAGAGTTTTTACTCAAACAAAAAAATGAAGTTATACAAGCAGAGGAGCATACTGATAAAAGTCAAAAGTCTGAAAAAAAAGTGGAGAAAGAAGTGTTATTATCATCAGACTTTTGAATTTTACAGTTTTAGGCCTTTGTCGTTTCATTCTTAGATGTCGGCTCTTCCTATCATTGCGAAGCAAAACAAAATACATTGTTGAGATTATACTGTTAGCAGTTTTAACTGCCTTTTTTTTAACTGCATTGCTTTTTGATCCTTCGATATGGAAAAAGTGTTTTTAGCATTCAGACTTTTGGATTTTACAGTTTTAGGCCTTGGAAACAAAAGACATACAGCTTATAAACATGTAGATTTCCATGGAAACAAAAGACATTGTAGAGATTATACTGTTAACAGTTTTGAAACAAAATACATACAATAGCAACGCACTTTTAACTGTTGAGCTTATAATCGTATAAATTTCCTTGGAAACCATATACATTGTTAAGATTACACATTCGGTGCATGGCCGTTCTTAGTTTGTAGAGCTTATAATCGTATAAATTCCCTTTGAAACAAAAGACATTATATTGCAGAAAGGCCGTAAAAGAACACAGTTTTAACTAAAACATAACAAAAAAGTAGTTACACAATCTTCGGAGCGTACTGATAAAAGCCGACTTTTAGATTTTACAGTTTTAGGCCTAAGACATTGTCGTTTTAACTGTCGGGCTTATAATCGTATAAATTTCCTTGGAAACGTATAAATTTCCTTGGAAACAAAAGACATTGTTGAGATTATACTGTTAAAAGTTTTAATTGCCTTGGAAACAAAATACATGCAATAACAACATGAAAAGGCGCATTATTTTTAGAAAAATCGAAAAAAAAACCGTTTTAACTGCCTGCTACATAAAAACTCCCCACGGACAAAAGGCATAACTTTTCCTTGCGAATAAAACCCTGCACAAAAACAACAAAAATATCCCATAGTTTACGAGAAAACGGGGGTCGAACTCTCAAAAACGCCTCGGACGAAAAAATTCGTTTCGGTAAAAAAAACATCTATTTAAATTCCCCACACGAGCAGCATAAAAGAAACTTTCGGAAAAATAAAATAAAAACCACTCTTGAGAAAATTTCTAAGTCCCATCCGCTTGTCAGGGGAGCGGTCGTCTCCATCGACAGTTTTAACTGTCGAGCTTATAATGGTATAAATTTCCTTGGAAACAAAAGACATTATATTGCAGAAAGGCCGTAAAAGAACACAGTTTTAACTAAAACATAACAAAAAAGTAGTTACACAATCTTCGGAGCGTACTGATAAAAGCCGACTTTTAGATTTTACAGTTTTAGGCCTAAGACATTGTCGTTTTAACTGTCGGGCTTATAATCGTATAAATTTCCTTGGAAACGTATAAATTTCCTTGGAAACAAAAGACATTGTTGAGATTATACTGTTAAAAGTTTTAATTGCCTTGGAAACAAAATACATGCAATAACAACATGAAAAGGCGCATTATTTTTAGAAAAATCGAAAAAAAAACCGTTTTAACTGCCTGCTACATAAAAACTCCCCACGGACAAAAGGCATAACTTTTCCTTGCGAATAAAACCCTGCACAAAAACAACAAAAATATCCCATAGTTTACGAGAAAACGGGGGTCGAACTCTCAAAAACGCCTCGGACGAAAAAATTCATTTCGGTAAAAAAAACATCTTTTTAAATTCCCCACACGAGCAGCATAAAAGAAACTTTCGGAAAAATAAAATAAAAACCACTCTTGAGAAAATTTCTAAGTCCCGACCGCTTGTCAGGGGAGCGAGTTGTCCTGAACATCGGCGACGAAGGCCGTGCAGAGGACAGGAAGATTTCGGCGATCGCGGAAGGGGGAAGGAGAGGCTCGCTTTTTACGGGCAGGTCGGCCTCCTCGATGTTCGCGAGTCCCCCGCCGCTTGGAAGGGGAGCGAGTTGTCTCGTCCATCGGACGGTTCGGCTCTGCCGAAGAGGGGAAGCCTTCGGTGATCTCGGCAGAGGGGAAGGTGGGCTCTTTTGCATCGGGCAGAGCCCCGGCATCCAGAGGGCCAATGCTTCGGTGGAGTCGGAAGGCGAAAACCCTTGCATTAAATTGTTGCTCTTATTTTTGGAAAAAAACGTTCTCTTCCCATACGGAGGATTAATATAGGCCTGTAGCGTCCGTTTAGTGTGGATTTTAAATTTTTTACATTTTTCGTCTTAATATTACAGCGTGTTTCGCAAAATCGTAAATAGCTCGATTATGCTTCGTCGTATTAAAAAACGGCGAAAAACGTGTTTCGTAACTTTCGATTTCGAGTAAAAAAGCGTACGGTAAAAATTTCGATAAACGTCACGGTTTACGAGCTGGCCGGGCCCGACCGTCGAAAAACGCCTCGCACGAGAAAAGGGATATCGGCAAAAAAAACATGTCTTTCGATTCCCCATACGACCGGTATAAAATAAACTTTGGGAAATGAAAAAAAAAATTTGGTCAATTTTGAAAAAAACTCGGAGTCCCTTCCAGTAGACCCATTATTTATTGGTGTCGTTTTTTTCGCTTCGCGAAAAAAACGACACCAATAAATAATGGGTCTTACTGCTAGCTCGTAGGATCCGTTTTACGCGGTTTTCCATGTCTTATAATTATTCGTTTGAAAAATACAGCATAATTCGGGAAAGCGTAAATATCTCGGTTACGCTTCATGGCATTGAAAAACGGTTGATACCGTGTTTCGTAACTTTCGATTGCGAGTAAAAATGTCTATTATAATAATTTCGCTAGGACGCGTAGTTTACGAGATAATGTTAATAATCGTTATAATTCGGAAAGTCGTAAATAACTCGTTTATGCTTCGTCGTATTAAAAAACGGCGAAAGACGTGTTTCGTAATTTTCGATTGCGAGTAAAAATGTCTATTACGGAAATTTCGCTAGGACGCATAATTAAGGAGATAATGCTAATAATTGTGATTCATTGCGGTTAGTCCTTAGCATATATGGCTTATAAACATATAGATTTCCGTGGAAACAAAAGACAATTTTGAGATTATACTGTTAACATTTAATTCGACTTATAAGTGGAGAAAAAAGTGGCAGACATTTGGCTTTTACAGTTTTAACTGTCGAGCTTACAATCGTATAAATTTCCTTTGAAACAAAAGACATTGTTGAGGTTATATTGCAGAAAGGCCGTAAAAAAACAGAGTTTTTACTCAAACAAAAAAATGAAGTTATACAAGCAGAGGAGCATACTGATAAAAGTCAAAAGTCTGAAAAAAAAGTGGAGAAAGAAGTGTTATTATCATCAGACTTTTGAATTTTACAGTTTTAGGCCTTTGTCGTTTCATTCTTAGATGTCGGCTCTTCCTATCATTGCGAAGCAAAACAAAATACATTGTTGAGATTATACTGTTAGCAGTTTTAACTGCCTTTTTTTTAACTGCATTGCTTTTTGATCCTTCGATATGGAAAAAGTGTTTTTAGCATTCAGACTTTTGGATTTTACAGTTTTAGGCCTTGGAAACAAAAGACATACAGCTTATAAACATGTAGATTTCCATGGAAACAAAAGACATTGTAGAGATTATACTGTTAACAGTTTTGAAACAAAATACATACAATAGCAACGCACTTTTAACTGTTGAGCTTATAATCGTATAAATTTCCTTGGAAACCATATACATTGTTAAGATTACACATTCGGTGCATGGCCGTTCTTAGTTTGTAGAGCTTATAATCGTATAAATTCCCTTTGAAACAAAAGACATTATATTGCAGAAAGGCCGTAAAAGAACACAGTTTTAACTAAAACATAACAAAAAAGTAGTTACACAATCTTCGGAGCGTACTGATAAA
>CAXKWD010000299.1:0-12500 GCA_964059195.1 Ectobius pallidus
GATATCCCTTTTCTCGTGCGAGGCGTTTTTCGACGGTCGGGCCCGGCCAGCTCGTAAACCGTGACGTTTATCGAAATTTTTACCGTACGCTTTTTTAACTCGAAATCGAAAGTTACGAAACACGTTTTTCGCCGTTTTTTAATACGACGAAGCATAATCGAGCTATTTACGATTTTGCGAAACACGCTGTAATATTAAGACGAAAAATGTAAAAAATTTAAAATCCACACTAAACGGACGCTACAGGCCTATATTAATCCTCCGTATGGGAAGAGAACGTTTTTTCCAAAAATAAGAGCAACAATTTAATGCAAGGGTTTTCGCCTTCCGACTCCACCGAAGCATTGGCCCTCTGGATGCCGGGGCTCTGCCCGATGCAAAAGAGCCCACCTTCCCCTCTGCCGAGATCACCGAAGGCTTCCCCTCTTCGGCAGAGCCGAACCGTCCGATGGACGAGACAACTCGCTCCCCTTCCAAGCGGCGGGGGACTCGCGAACATCGAGGAGGCCGACCTGCCCGTAAAAAGCGAGCCTCTCCTTCCCCCTTCCGCGATCGCCGAAATCTTCCTGTCCTCTGCACGGCCTTCGTCGCCGATGTTCAGGACAACTCGCTCCCCTGACAAGCGGTCGGGACTTAGAAATTTTCTCAAGAGTGGTTTTTATTTTATTTTTCCGAAAGTTTCTTTTATGCTGCTCGTGTGGGGAATTTAAAAAGATGTTTTTTTTACCGAAATGAATTTTTCGTCCGAGGCGTTTTTGAGAGTTCGACCCCCGTTTTCTCGTAAAACTATGGGATATTTTTGTTGTTTTTGTGCAGGGTTTTATTCGCAAGGAAAAGTTATGCCTTTTGTCCGTGGGAGTTTTTATGTAGCAGGCAGTTAAAACGGTTTTTTTTCGATTTTTCTAAAAATAATGCGCCTTTTCATGTTGTTATTGCATGTATTTTGTTTCCAAGGCAATTAAAACTTTTAACAGTATAATCTCAACAATGTCTTTTGTTTCCAAGGAAATTTATACGTTTCCAAGGAAATTTATACGATTATAAGCCCGACAGTTAAAACGACAATGTCTTAGGCCTAAAACTGTAAAATCTAAAAGTCGGCTTTTATCAGTACGCTCCGAAGATTGTGTAACTACTTTTTTGTTATGTTTTAGTTAAAACTGTGTTCTTTTACGGCCTTTCTGCAATATAATGTCTTTTGTTTCCAAGGAAATTTATACCATTATAAGCTCGACAGTTAAAACTGTCGATGGAGACGACCGCTCCCTGACAAGCGGATGGGACTTAGAAATTTTCTCAAGAGTGGTTTTTATTTTATTTTTCCGAAAGTTTCTTTTATGCTGCTCGTGTGGGGAATTTAAATAGATGTTTTTTTTACCGAAACGAATTTTTTCGTCCGAGGCGTTTTTGAGAGTTCGACCCCCGTTTCTCGTAAACTATGGGATATTTTTGTTGTTTTTGTGCAGGGTTTTATTCGCAAGGAAAAGTTATGCCTTTTGTCCGTGGGGAGTTTTATGTAGCAGGCAGTTAAAACGGTTTTTTTTTCGATTTTTCTAAAAATAATGCGCCTTTTCATGTTGTTATTGCATGTATTTTGTTTCCAAGGCAATTAAAACTTTTAACAGTATAATCTCAACAATGTCTTTTGTTTCCAAGGAAATTTATACGTTTCCAAGGAAATTTATACGATTATAAGCCCGACAGTTAAAACGACAATGTCTTAGGCCTAAAACTGTAAAATCTAAAAGTCGGCTTTTATCAGTACGCTCCGAAGATTGTGTAACTACTTTTTTGTTATGTTTTAGTTAAAACTGTGTTCTTTTACGGCCTTTCTGCAATATAATGTCTTTTGTTTCCAAGGAAATTTATACCATTATAAGCTCGACAGTTAAAACTGTCGATGGAGACGACCGCTCCCCTGACAAGCGGATGGGACTTAGAAATTTTCTCAAGAGTGGTTTTTATTTTATTTTTCCGAAAGTTTCTTTTATGCTGCTCGTGTGGGGAATTTAAATAGATGTTTTTTTTACCGAAACGAATTTTTCGTCCGAGGCGTTTTTGAGAGTTCGACCCCGTTTCTCGTAAACTATGGGATATTTTTGTTGTTTTTGTGCAGGGTTTTATTCGCAAGGAAAAGTTATGCCTTTTGTCCGTGGGGAGTTTTTATGTAGCAGGCAGTTAAAACGGTTTTTTTTTCGATTTTTCTAAAAATAATGCGCCTTTTCATGTTGTTATTGCATGTATTTTGTTTCCAAGGCAATTAAAACTTTTAACAGTATAATCTCAACAATGTCTTTTGTTTCCAAGGAAATTTATACGTTTCCAAGGAAATTTATACGATTATAAGCCCGACAGTTAAAACGACAATGTCTTAGGCCTAAAACTGTAAAATCTAAAAGTCGGCTTTTATCAGTACGCTCCGAAGATTGTGTAACTACTTTTTTGTTATGTTTTAGTTAAAACTGTGTTCTTTTACGGCCTTTCTGCAATATAATGTCTTTTGTTTCAAAGGGAATTTATACGATTATAAGCTCTACAAACTAAGAACGGCCATGCACCGAATGTGTAATCTTAACAATGTATATGGTTTCCAAGGAAATTTATACGATTATAAGCTCAACAGTTAAAAGTGCGTTGCTATTGTATGTATTTTGTTTCAAAACTGTTAACAGTATAATCTCTACAATGTCTTTTGTTTCCATGGAAATCTACATGTTTATAAGCTGTATGTCTTTTGTTTCCAAGGCCTAAAACTGTAAAATCCAAAAGTCTGAATGCTAAAAACACTTTTTCCATATCGAAGGATCAAAAAGCAATGCAGTTAAAAAAAAGGCAGTTAAAACTGCTAACAGTATAATCTCAACAATGTATTTTGTTTTGCTTCGCAATGATAGGAAGAGCCGACATCTAAGAATGAAACGACAAAGGCCTAAAACTGTAAAATTCAAAAGTCTGATGATAATAACACTTCTTTCTCCACTTTTTTTTCAGACTTTTGACTTTTATCAGTATGCTCCTCTGCTTGTATAACTTCATTTTTTTGTTTGAGTAAAAACTCTGTTTTTTTACGGCCTTTCTGCAATATAACCTCAACAATGTCTTTTGTTTCAAAGGAAATTTATACGATTGTAAGCTCGACAGTTAAAACTGTAAAAGCCAAATGTCTGCCACTTTTTTCTCCACTTATAAGTCGAATTAAATGTTAACAGTATAATCTCAAAATTGTCTTTTGTTTCCACGGAAATCTATATGTTTATAAGCCATATATGCTAAGGACTAACCGCAATGAATCACAATTATTAGCATTATCTCCTTAATTATGCGTCCTAGCGAAATTTCCGTAATAGACATTTTTACTCGCAATCGAAAATTACGAAACACGTCTTTCGCCGTTTTTTAATACGACGAAGCATAAACGAGTTATTTACGACTTTCCGAATTATAACGATTATTAACATTATCTCGTAAACTACGCGTCCTAGCGAAATTATTATAATAGACATTTTTACTCGCAATCGAAAGTTACGAAACACGGTATCAACCGTTTTCAATGCCATGAAGCGTAACCGAGATATTTACGCTTTCCCGAATTATGCTGTATTTTTCAAACGAATAATTATAAGACATGGAAAACCGCGTAAAACGGATCCTACGAGCTAGCAGTAAGACCCATTATTTATTGGTGTCGTTTTTTTCGCGAAGCGAAAAAAACGACACCAATAAATAATGGGTCTACTGGAAGGGACTCCGAGTTTTTTTCAAAATTGACCAAATTTTTTTTTTCATTTCCCAAAGTTTATTTTATACCGGTCGTATGGGGAATCGAAAGACATGTTTTTTTGCCGATATCCCTTTTCTCGTGCGAGGCGTTTTTCGACGGTCGGGCCCGGCCAGCTCGTAAACCGTGACGTTTATCGAAATTTTTACCGTACGCTTTTTTACTCGAAATCGAAAGTTACGAAACACGTTTTTCGCCGTTTTTTAATACGACGAAGCATAATCGAGCTATTTACGATTTTGCGAAACACGCTGTAATATTAAGACGAAAAATGTAAAAAATTTAAAATCCACACTAAACGGACGCTACAGGCCTATATTAATCCTCCGTATGGGAAGAGAACGTTTTTTTCCAAAAATAAGAGCAACAATTTAATGCAAGGGTTTTCGCCTTCCGACTCCACCGAAGCATTGGCCCTCTGGATGCCGGGGCTCTGCCCGATGCAAAAGAGCCCACCTTCCCCTCTGCCGAGATCACCGAAGGCTTCCCCTCTTCGGCAGAGCCGAACCGTCCGATGGACGAGACAACTCGCTCCCCTTCCAAGCGGCGGGGGACTCGCGAACATCGAGGAGGCCGACCTGCCCGTAAAAAGCGAGCCTCTCCTTCCCCCTTCCGCGATCGCCGAAATCTTCCTGTCCTCTGCACGGCCTTCGTCGCCGATGTTCAGGACAACTCGCTCCCCTGACAAGCGGTCGGGACTTAGAAATTTTCTCAAGAGTGGTTTTTATTTTATTTTTCCGAAAGTTTCTTTTATGCTGCTCGTGTGGGGAATTTAAAAAGATGTTTTTTTTACCGAAATGAATTTTTTCGTCCGAGGCGTTTTGAGAGTTCGACCCCCGTTTTCTCGTAAACTATGGGATATTTTTGTTGTTTTTGTGCAGGGTTTTATTCGCAAGGAAAAGTTATGCCTTTTGTCCGTGGGAGTTTTTATGTAGCAGGCAGTTAAAACGGTTTTTTTTTCGATTTTTCTAAAAATAATGCGCCTTTTCATGTTGTTATTGCATGTATTTTGTTTCCAAGGCAATTAAAACTTTTAACAGTATAATCTCAACAATGTCTTTTGTTTCCAAGGAAATTTATACGTTTCCAAGGAAATTTATACGATTATAAGCCCGACAGTTAAAACGACAATGTCTTAGGCCTAAAACTGTAAAATCTAAAAGTCGGCTTTTATCAGTACGCTCCGAAGATTGTGTAACTACTTTTTTGTTATGTTTTAGTTAAAACTGTGTTCTTTTACGGCCTTCTGCAATATAATGTCTTTTGTTTCCAAGGAAATTTATACCATTATAAGCTCGACAGTTAAAACTGTCGATGGAGACGACCGCTCCCCTGACAAGCGGATGGGACTTAGAAATTTTCTCAAGAGTGGTTTTTATTTTATTTTTCCGAAAGTTTCTTTTATGCTGCTCGTGTGGGGAATTTAAATAGATGTTTTTTTTACCGAAACGAATTTTTTCGTCCGAGGCGTTTTTGAGAGTTCGACCCCCGTTTCTCGTAAACTATGGGATATTTTTGTTGTTTTTGTGCAGGGTTTTATTCGCAAGGAAAAGTTATGCCTTTTGTCCGTGGGGAGTTTTTATGTAGCAGGCAGTTAAAACGGTTTTTTTTTTCGATTTTTCTAAAAATAATGCGCCTTTTCATGTTGTTATTGCATGTATTTTGTTTCCAAGGCAATTAAAACTTTAAACAGTATAATCTCAACAATGTCTTTTGTTTCCAAGGAAATTTATACGTTTCCAAGGAAATTTATACGATATAAGCCGACAGTTAAAACGACAATGTCTTAGGCCTAAAACTGTAAAATCTAAAAGTCGGCTTTTATCAGTACGCTCCGAAGATTGTGTAACTACTTTTTTGTTATGTTTTAGTTAAAACTGTGTTCTTTTACGGCCTTTCTGCAATATAATGTCTTTTGTTTCAAAGGGAATTTATACGATTATAAGCTCTACAAACTAAGAACGGCCATGCACCGAATGTGTAATCTTAACAATGTATATGGTTTCCAAGGAAATTTATACGATTATAAGCTCAACAGTTAAAAGTGCGTTGCTATTGTATGTATTTTGTTTCAAAACTGTTAACAGTATAATCTCTACAATGTCTTTTGTTTCCATGGAAATCTACATGTTTATAAGCTGTATGTCTTTTGTTTCCAAGGCCTAAAACTGTAAAATCCAAAAGTCTGAATGCTAAAAACACTTTTTCCATATCGAAGGATCAAAAAGCAATGCAGTTAAAAAAAAGGCAGTTAAAACTGCTAACAGTATAATCTCAACAATGTATTTTGTTTTGCTTCGCAATGATAGGAAGAGCCGACATCTAAGAATGAAACGACAAAGGCCTAAAACTGTAAAATTCAAAGTCTGATGATAATAACACTTCTTTCTCCACTTTTTTTTCAGACTTTTGACTTTTATCAGTATGCTCCTCTGCTTGTATAACTTCATTTTTTTGTTTGAGTAAAAACTCTGTTTTTTTACGGCCTTTCTGCAATATAACCTCAACAATGTCTTTTGTTTCAAAGGAAATTTATACGATTGTAAGCTCGACAGTTAAAACTGTAAAAGCCAAATGTCTGCCACTTTTTTCTCCACTTATAAGTCGAATTAAATGTTAACAGTATAATCTCAAAATTGTCTTTTGTTTCCACGGAAATCTATATGTTTATAAGCCATATATGCTAAGGACTAACCGCAATGAATCACAATTATTAGCATTATCTCCTTAATTATGCGTCCTAGCGAAATTTTCGTAATAGACATTTTTACTCGCAAAAGAAAATTACGAAACACGTCTTTCGCCGTTTTTAATACGACGAAGCATAAACGTGTTATTTACGACTTTCCGAATTATAACGATTATTAACATTATCTCGTAAACTACGCGTCCTAGCGAAATTATTATAATAGACATTTATACGATTATGAAACACGTCTTTCGCCGATTTTTAATACGATGAAGCATAATCGATTTATTTGCGTTTTACGAATCACACTGTACTTTTCAAATAAAGTTTAAAAAAAAATTAACAATCAACCCTAAATATATTATACCAGCCCATAATTATCCTCAATATGTAAAAATACGTATTTTCGAAAAATAAAAAATTCCATTAAAAAGTAAGCCACCCGCTTTGGACTTTAGAAGAAAGAAAACATCACGGAAGCCTTTACCCTCGCAATGCTGCTGCCCTGCCTAATAGGCACGAGCGCCGTCTTCCCCTCTACCGAGATCCCCGAAGGCTTCCCCTCTTCAGTACAGCCGCCGTGGCCGATGGAGAGGTCCGCTCCCCTTACAAGCGGTTGGGACTTAGAAATTTTCTTAAGAGTGATTTTTATTTTATTTTTCCGAAAGTTTCTTTTATGCTGTTCGTGTGTGGAATTAAAAAACATGTTTTTTTTCACTGATTTGATTTTTTTGTGCGAGGCGTTTTTGACCGGTCGAACACGGTTATCTCGTAAACTATGCGTCCTACCGAAATTATTATAATAAATATTTTTACTCACAATCGAAAATTATGAAACACGTCTTTCGCCGATTTTTAATACGATGAAGCATAATCGATTTATTTGCGTTTTTACGAATCACACTGTACTTTTCAAATAAAGTTAAAAAAAAATTAACAATCAACCCTAAATATATTATACCAGCCCATAATTATCCTCAATATGTAAAAATACGTATTTTCGAAAAATAAAAAATTCCATTAAAAAGTAAGCCACCCGCTTTGGACTTTAGAAGAAAGAAAACATCACGGAAGCCTTTACCCTCGCAATGCTGCTGCCCTGCCTAATAGGCACGAGCGCCGTCTTCCCCTCTACCGAGATCCCCGAAGGCTTCCCCTCTTCAGTACAGCCGCCGTGGCCGATGGAGAGGTCCGCTCCCCTTACAAGCGGTTGGGACTTAGAAATTTTCTTAAGAGTGATTTTTATTTTATTTTTCCGAAAGTTTCTTTTATGCTGTTCGTGTGTGGAATTAAAAAACATGTTTTTTTCACTGATTTGATTTTTTTGTGCGAGGCGTTTTTGACCGGTCGAACACGGTTATCTCGTAAACTATGCGTCCTACCGAAATTATTATAATAAATATTTTTACTCACAATCGAAAATTATGAAACACGTCTTTCGCCGATTTTTAATACGATGAAGCATAATCGATTTATTTGCGTTTTTACGAATCACACTGTACTTTTCAAATAAAGTTTAAAAAAAAATTAACAATCAACCCTAAATATATTATACCAGCCCATAATTATCCTCAATATGTAAAAATACGTATTTTCGAAAAATAAAAAAATTCCATTAAAAAGTAAGCCACCCGCTTTGGACTTTAGAAGAAAGAAAACATCACGGAAGCCTTTACCCTCGCAATGCTGCTGCCCTGCCTAATAGGCACGAGCGCCGTCTTCCCCTCTACCGAGATCCCCGAAGGCTTCCCCTCTTCAGTACAGCCGCCGTGGCCGATGGAGAGGTCCGCTCCCCTTACAAGCGGTTGGGACTTAGAAATTTTCTTAAGAGTGATTTTTATTTTATTTTTCCGAAAGTTTCTTTTATGCTGTTCGTGTGTGGAATTAAAAAACATGTTTTTTTTCACTGATTTGATTTTTTTGTGCGAGGCGTTTTGACCGGTCGAACACGGTTATCTCGTAAACTATGCGTCCTACCGAAATTATTATAATAAATATTTTTACTCACAATCGAAAATTATGAAACACGTCTTTCGCCGATTTTTAATACGATGAAGCATAATCGATTTATTTGCGTTTTTACGAATCACACTGTACTTTTCAAATAAAGTTAAAAAAAAATTAACAATCAACCCTAAATATATTATACCAGCCCATAATTATCCTCAATATGTAAAAATACGTATTTTCGAAAAATAAAAAAATTCCATTAAAAAGTAAGCCACCCGCTTTGGACTTTAGAAGAAAGAAAACATCACGGAAGCCTTTACCCTCGCAATGCTGCTGCCCTGCCTAATAGGCACGAGCGCCGTCTTCCCCTCTACTGAGATCCCCGAAGGCTTCCCCTCTTCAGTACAGCCGCCGTGGCCGATGGAGAGGTCCGCTCCCCTTACAAGCGGTTGGGACTTAGAAATTTTCTTAAGAGTGATTTTTATTTTATTTTTCCGAAAGTTTCTTTTATGCTGTTCGTGTGTGGAATTAAAAAACATGTTTTTTTCACTGATTTGATTTTTTTGTGCGAGCGTTTTTGACCGGTCGAACACGGTTATCTCGTAAACTATGCGTCCTACCGAAATTATTATAATAAATATTTTTACTCACAATCGAAAATTATGAAACACGTCTTTCGCCGATTTTTAATACGATGAAGCATAATCGATTTATTTGCGTTTTTACGAATCACACTGTACTTTTCAAATAAAGTTTAAAAAAAAATTAACAATCAACCCTAAATATATTATACCAGCCCATAATTATCCTCAATATGTAAAAATACGTATTTTCGAAAAATAAGAAAATTCCATTAAAATGTAAGCCCTCCGCTTTGGACTTAGAAGAAAGAAAACATCACGGAAGGCTCTGCCCTCGCAATGCGGCCGCCCTGCCCGATAGGCACGAGCGCCGTCTTCCCCTCTACCGAGATCCCCGAAGGCTTCCCCTCTTCAGTACAGCCGCCGTGGCCGATGGAGAGGTCCGCTCCCCTTACAAGCGGTTGGGACTTAGAAATTTTCTTAAGAGTGATTTTTATTTTATTTTTCCGAAAGTTTCTTTTATGCTGTTCGTGTGTGGAATTAAAAAACATGTTTTTTTTCACTGATTTGATTTTTTTGTGCGAGGCTTTTTTGACCGGTCGAACACGGTTATCTCGTAAACTATGCGTCCTACCGAAATTATTATAATAAATATTTTTACTCACAATCGAAAATTATGAAACACGTCTTTCGCCGATTTTTAATACGATGAAGCATAATCGATTTATTTGCGTTTTTACGAATCACACTGTACTTTTCAAATAAAGTTAAAAAAAAAATTAACAATCAACCCTAAATATATTATACCAGCCCATAATTATCCTCAATATGTAAAAATACGTATTTTCGAAAAATAAAAAAATTCCATTAAAAAGTAAGCCACCCGCTTTGGACTTAGAAGAAAGAAAACATCACGGAAGCCTTTACCCTCGCAATGCTGCTGCCCTGCCTAATAGGCACGAGCGCCGTCTTCCCCTCTACCGAGATCCCCGAAGGCTTCCCCTCTTCAGTACAGCCGCCGTGGCCGATGGAGAGGTCCGCTCCCCTTACAAGCGGTTGGGACTTAGAAATTTTCTTAAGAGTGATTTTTATTTTATTTTTCCGAAAGTTTCTTTTATGCTGTTCGTGTGTGGAATTAAAAAACATGTTTTTTTCACTGATTTGATTTTTTTGTGCGAGGCGTTTTTGACCGGTCGAACACGGTTATCTCGTAAACTATGCGTCCTACCCGAAATTATTATAATAAATATTTTTACTCACAATCGAAAATTATGAAACACATCTTTCGCCGATTTTTAATACGATGAAGCATAATCGATTTATTTGCGTTTTTACGAATCACACTGTACTTTTCAAATAAAGTTTAAAAAAAAATTAACAATCAACCCTAAATATATTATACCAGCCCATAATTATCCTCAATATGTAAAAATACGTATTTTCGAAAAATAAGAAAATTCCATTAAAATGTAAGCCCTCCGCTTTGGACTTAGAAGAAAGAAAACATCACGGAAGGCTCTGCCCTCGCAATGCGGCCGCCCTGCCCGATAGGCACGAGCGCCGTCTTCCCCTCTACCGAGATCCCCGAAGGCTTCCCCTCTTCAGTACAGCCGCCGTGGCCGATGGAGAGGTCCGCTCCCCTTACAAGCGGTTGGGACTTAGAAATTTTCTTAAGAGTGATTTTTATTTTATTTTTCCGAAAGTTTCTTTTATGCTGTTCGTGTGTGGAATTAAAAAACATGTTTTTTTTCACTGATTTGATTTTTTTGTGCGAGGCTTTTTTGACCGGTCGAACACGGTTATCTCGTAAACTATGCGTCCTACCGAAATTATTATAATAAATATTTTTACTCACAATCGAAAATTATGAAACACGTCTTTCGCCGATTTTTAATACGATGAAGCATAATCGATTTATTTGCGTTTTTACGAATCACACTGTACTTTTCAAATAAAGTTAAAAAAAAAATTAACAATCAACCCTAAATATATTATACCAGCCCATAATTATCCTCAATATGTAAAAATACGTATTTTCGAAAAATAAAAAAATTCCATTAAAAAGTAAGCCACCCGCTTTGGACTTTAGAAGAAAGAAAACATCACGGAAGCCTTTACTCTCGCAATGCTGCTGCCCTGCCTAATAGGCACGAGCGCCGTCTTCCCCTCTACCGAGATCCCCGAAGGCTTCCCCTCTTCAGTACAGCCGCCGTGGCCGATGGAGAGGTCCGCTCCCCTTACAAGCGGTTGGGACTTAGAAATTTTCTTAAGAGTGATTTTTATTTTATTTTTCCGAAAGTTTCTTTTATGCTGTTCGTGTGTGGAATTAAAAAACATGTTTTTTTTCACTGATTTGATTTTTTTGTGCGAGGCGTTTTTGACCGGTCGAACACGGTTATCTCGTAAACTATGCGTCCTACCGAAATTATTATAATAAATATTTTTACTCACAATCGAAAATTATGAAACACGTCTTTCGCCGATTTTTAATACGATGAAGCATAATCGATTTATTTGCGTTTTTACGAATCACACTGTACTTTTCAAATAAAGTTTAAAAAAAAATTAACAATCAACCCTAAATATATTATACCAGCCCATAATTATCCTCAATATGTAAAAATACGTATTTTCGAAAAATAAGAAAATTCCATTAAAATGTAAGCCCTCCGCTTTGGACTTGGAAGAAAGAAAACATCACGGAAGGCTCTGCCCTCGCAATGCGGCCGCCCTGCCCGATAGGCACGAGCGCCGTCTTCCCCTCTACCGAGATCCCCGAAGGCTTCCCCTCTTCAGCACAGCCGCCGTGGCCGATGGAGAGGACCGCTCCCCTTACAAGCGGTTGGGACTTTGAAATTTTCTTAAGAGTGATTTTTATTTTATTTTTCCGAAAGTTTCTTTTATGCTGTTCGTGTGGGGAATTAAAAAACATGTTTTTTTTCACTGATTTGATTTTTTTTTGCGAGGCGTTTTTGACCGGTCGAACACGGTTATCTCGTAAACTACGCGTCCTACCGAAATTATTATAATAAATATTTTTACTCGCAATCGAAAATTAGAAAACACGTCTTTCGCCGATTTTTAATACGATGAAGCATAATCGCTTTATTTGCGTTTTTACGAATCATATTGTACTTTTCAAATAAAAAATTTTTAAAAATTAATAATCACCCCTAAATATATTCTACGAGCCCATAATTATTCTTAATATGTAAAAATACGTATTTTCGAGAAATAATAATATTCCATTAGAAAGTGGGACTCCCCGCTTTGGACTTAGAAGAAAAAACATCACGGAAGGCTTATACCCTCGCAATGCGGCCGCCCTGCCCGTTAGGCACGAGTGCCGCCTTCCCCTGATCGACGGCTAGAAGACGGAAACACCACCGAGAGCTTTACATTCTCGATGCGGCCGCCCTGCCCGATGCACAATAGCCGTTTCTTCCCCTGAACGCCGGCCGACGATTTCACCGAAGGTTTAACTTTTCTACCGTATCGGCAT
>CAXKWD010000299.1:22500-41876 GCA_964059195.1 Ectobius pallidus
GTACGGGGAGCTCCGGCTCCCCTTTTTTTGTCAGAATTTTTTCAAAGTCCGGACTGGGAACTTTTCAATGTACGGGGAGCTCCGGCTCCCCTTTTTTTGTCAGAATTTTTTCAAAGTCCGAACTGGGAACTTTTCAATGTACGGGGAGCTCCGGCTCCCCTTTTTTTGTCAGAATTTTTTCAAAGTCCGGACTGGGAACTTTTCAATGTACGGGGAGCTCCGGCTCCCCTTTTTTTGTCAGAATTTTTTCAATGTACGGGGAGCTCCGGCTCCCCTTTTTTTGTCAGAATTTTTTCAAAGTCCGGACTGGGAAATTTTCAATGTACGGGGAGCTCAGGCTCCCCTTTTTTTGTCAGAATTTTTTCAAAGTCCGGACTGGGAACTTTTCAATGTACGGGGAGCTCCGGCTCCCCTTTTTTTGTCAGAATTTTTTCAATGTACGGGGAGCTCCGGCTCCCCTTTTTTTGTCAGAATTTTTTCAAAGTCCGGACTGGGAAATTTTCAATGTACGGGAGCTCCGGCTCCCCTTTTTTTGTCAGAATTTTTTCAAAGTCCGGACTGGGAACTTTTCAATGTACGGGGAGCTCCGGCTCCCCTTTTTTTGTCAGAATTTTTTCAAAGTCCGAAGACGGTGTGTGTTGTCCTTTTTTGTCAGAATTTTTTCCAAGTCCGAACTTTTCAATGTACGGGGAGCTTCGGCTCCCCTTTTTTGGTCAGAATTTTTTTCAGTCCCAACACGGAATTTTTCAAATTACGGGGGTACTTCAATTACCCTTTTTCTGTCGGATTTTTTCAAAGCACGGGGAGTTTCGGATAACCTATTTTTGTTATATTTTTCCGTTTTTCGTCTGCCTTTTCTTTTCAAAGTCCTATTCAGGCAAGCGCGGATGAACGGCGGGTGTAACCGACGGTTTCTGAAGGTGCACAGGTGCCTCGTCCTCCAATTAGTGACGCGCGTCTTTGAATTAGCGAGATTCCCTCTGTCCCTATTTTTATTCGCGTAAAATACACGCGGGAAACTTAATTTTTTTCTTCAAAGTCCTATTCCGAGCACGCGCGGGTGAGCGGCGGGTGTAACCGACGGTCTCTAAGGGTGCACAGGGGCCTCGTCCTCCAATTAGTGACGCGCGTCTTTGAATTAGCGAGATTCCCTCTGTCCCTATTTTTATTCGCGTAAAATACATGCGGGAAACTTAATTTTTTTCTTCAAAGTCCTATTCCGCGCACGCGCGGGTGAGCGGCGGGTGTAACCGACGGTCTCTAAGGGTGCACAGGGGCCTCGTCCTCCAATTAGTGACGCGCGTCTTTGAATTAGCGAGATTCCCTCTGTCCCTATTTTTATTCGCGTAAAATACATGCGGGAAACTTAATTTTTTTCTTCAAAGTCCTATTCCGCGCACGCGCGGGTGAGCGGCGGGTGTAACCGACGGTCTCTAAGGGTGCACAGGTGCCTCGTCCACCAATTAGTGACGCCCGTCTTTGAATTAGCGAGATTCCCTCTTCCTATAAAGTGATGATTTCTTGTTCCCAGAAGGATTCGCTCTCATTATAGTTCGTGGGTTAGCTAAGGTCAGCATGAATAGATTAATCAGACTTAATGAAAATCGCTCGCACCAACGGTTAAGCCGATTACGGTAGGCACGTTAAAAAGTATAAGAACTCTCTCCAACTGTCCCTATTTTTATTCGCGTAAAATACACGCGGGAAAATTAATTTTTTCTTCAAAGTCCTATTCCGCGCACGCGCGGGTGAGCGGCGGGTGTAACCGACGGTCTCTAAGGGTGCACAGATGCCTCGTCTTCCAATTAGTGACAAGCATCGTTCGATTGGCGAGATTCCGACTGTCCCTATCTTTTTTCTAGCCGGAAACATTATTTTTCAGAGTGCACCGGCAACTCGTAAACTATGCGCGTTGGCAAAGTTTTATAATGGATAGTCGGCCCCCGTTTTCTCGTAAACTATGGGATATTTTTGTTGTTTTTGTGCAGGGTTTTATTCTCGCAAGGAAAAGTTATGCCTTTTGTCCGTGGGGAGTTTTATGTAGCAGGCAGTTAAAACGGTTTTTTTTTCGATTTTTCTAAAATTAATGCGCCTTTTCATGTTGTTATTGCATGTATTTTGTTTCCAAGGCAATTAAAACTTTTAACAGTATAATCTCAACAATGTCTTTTGTTTCCAAGGAAATTTATACGTTTCCAAGGAAATTTTATACGATTATAAGCCGACAGTTAAAACGACAATGTCTTAGGCCTAAAACTGTAAAATCTAAAAGTCGGCTTTTATCAGTACGCTCCGAAGATTGTGTAACTACTTTTTTGTTTTGTTTTAGTTAAAACTGTGTTCTTTTACGGCCTTTCTGCAATATAATGTCTTTTGTTTCAAAGGAAATTTATACGATTATAAGCTCTACAAACTAAGAACGGCCATGCACCGAATGTGTAATCTTAACAATGTATATGGTTTCCAAGGAAATTTTATACGATTATAAGCTCAACAGTTAAAAGTGCGTTGCTATTGTATGTATTTTGTTTCCAAGGAAGTGAAAACAGCATAACCTCAACAATGTCTTTTGTTTCCAAGGAAATTTATACGTTCCAAGGAAATTTATACGATTATAAGCCAGACAGTTAAAACGACAATGTCTTAGGCCTAAAACTGTAAATCCAAAAGTCTGATGATAAAAACACTTTATTATCATTCAGACTATTGGCTTTTATCAGTATGCCTCGCTGTTTGTATAACTTCTATTTTTTTCTTTTTTTGATGTGTGTTTTTTACGGCCTTTCTGCAATATAACCATGTGTTTTGTTTCTATTGAAATTTATACGATTATAAGCTCTACAAACTACAGCTCCTTGCACCATCACCCACCGATGTTTAATCTTAACAATGTCTATGGTTTCCAAGGAAAATTTATACGATTATAAGCCCGACAGTTAAACGACAATGTCTTAGGCCTAAAACTGTAAAATCCAAAAGTCGGCTTTTATCAGTACGCTCCGAAGATTGTGTAACTACTTTTTTGTTTTGTTTTAGTTAAAACTGTGTTCTTTTACGGCCTTTCTGCAATATAATTCTTAACAATGTCTATGGTTTCCAAGGAAATTTATACGATTATAAGCTCACAGTTAAAAGTGCGTTGCTATTTGTATGTATTTTGTTTCAAAACTGTTAACAGTATAAATCTCTACAATGTCTTTTGTTTCCATGGAAATCTACATGTTTATAAGCTGTATGTCTTTTTGTTTCCAAGGCCTAAAACTGTAAAATCCAAAAGTCTGAATGCTAAAAAACACTTTTTCCATATCGAAGGATCAAAAAGCAATGCAGTTAAAAAAAAGGCAGTTAAAACTGCTAACAGTATAATCTCAACAATGTATTTTGTTTTGCTTCGCAATGATAGGAAGAGCCGACATCTAAGAATGAAAACGACAAAGGCTAAAACTGTAAAATTCAAAAGTCTGATGATAATAACACTTCTTTCTCCACTTTTTTTTCAGACTTTTGACTTTTATCAGTATGCTCCTCTGCTTGTATAACTTCATTTTTTGTTTGAGTAAAACTCTGTTTTTTTACGGCCTTTCTGCAATATAACCTCAACAATGTCTTTTGTTTCAAAGGAAATTTATACGATTATAAGCCTCGACAGTTAAAACTGTAAAGCCAAATGTCTGCCACTTTTTTCTCCACTTATAAGTCGAAATTAAATGTTAACAGTATAATCTCAAAATTGTCTTTTGTTTCCACGGAAATCTATATGTTTATAAGCCATATATGCTAAGGACTAACCGCAATGAATCACAATTATTAGCATTATCTCCTTAATTATGCGTCCTAGCGAAATTTCCGTAATAGACATTTTTTACTCGCAATCGAAAATTACGAAACACGTCTTTCGCCGTTTTTTAATACGACGAAGCATAAACGAGTTATTTACGACTTTCCGAATTATAACGATTATTAACATTATCTCGTAAACTACGCGTCCTAGCGAAATTATTATAATAGACATTTTTACTCGCAATCGAAAGTTACGAAACACGGTATCAACCGTTTTTCAATGCCATGAAGCGTAAACCGAGATATTTACGCTTTCCCGAATTATGCTGTATTTTCAAACGAATAATTATAAGACATGGAAAACCGCCGTAAAACGGATCCTACGAGCTAGCAGTAAGACCCATTATTTATTGGTGTCGTTTTTTTCGCGAAGCGAAAAAAACGACACCAATAAATAATGGGTCTACTGGGAAGGGACTCCGAGTTTTTTCAAAATTGACAAATTTTTTTTTTCATTTCCCAAAGTTTATTTTATACCGGTCGTATGGGGAATCGAAAGACATGTTTTTTTTGCCGATATCCCTTTCTCGTGCGAGGCGTTTTTCGACGGTCGGGCCCGGCCAGCTCGTAAACCGTGACGTTTATCGAAATTTTTACCGTACGCTTTTTTACTCGAAATCGAAAGTACGAAACACGTTTTTCGCCGTTTTTTAATACGACGTAGCATAATCGAGCTATTTACGATTTTGCGAAACACGCTGTAATATTAAGACGAAAAATGTAAAAAATTTAAAATCCCACACTAAAACGGACGCTACAGGCCTATATTAATCCTCCGTATGGGAAGAGAACGTTTTTTCCAAAAATAAGAGCAACAATTTAATGCAGGGTTTTCGCCTTCCGACTCCACCGAAGCATTGGCCCTCTGGATGCCGGGGCTCTGCCCGATGCAAAAGAGCCACCTTCCCCTCTGCCGAGATCACCGAAGGCTTCCCTCTTCGCAGAGCCGAACCGTCCGATGGACGAGACAACTCGCTCCCCTTCCAAGCGGCGGGGACTCGCGAACATCGAGGAGGCCGACCTGCCCGTAAAAAGCGAGCCTCTCCCTTCCCCCTTCCGCGATCGCCGAAATCTTCCTGTCCTCTGCACGGCCTTCGTCGCCGATGTTCAGGACAACTCGCTCCCCTGACAAGCGGTCGGACTTAGAAATTTTCTCAAGAGTGGTTTTTATTTTATTTTTCCGAAAGTTTCTTTTATGCTGCTCGTGTGGGAATTTAAAAAGATGTTTTTTTTACCGAAATGAATTTTTTCGTCCGAGGCGTTTTGAGAGTTCGACCCCCGTTTTCTCGTAAACTATGGGATATTTTTGTTGTTTTTGTGCAGGGTTTATTCGCAAGGAAAAGTTATGCCTTTTGTCCGTGGGGAGTTTTTATGTAGCAGGCAGTTAAAACGGTTTTTTTTTCGATTTTTCTAAAATAATGCGCCTTTTCATGTTGTTATTGCATGTATTTTGTTTCCAAGGCAATTAAAACTTTTAACAGTATAATCTCAACAATGTCTTTTGTTTCCAAGGAAAATTATACGTTTCCAAGGAAATTTATACGATTATAAGCCCGACAGTTTAAAACGACAATGTCTTAGGCCTAAAACTGTAAAATCTAAAAGTCGGCTTTTATCAGTACGCTCCGAAGATTGTGTAACTACTTTTTTTGTTATGTTTTAGTTAAAACTGTGTTCTTTTACGGCCTTTCTGCATATAATGTCCTTTTGTTTCAAAGGGAATTTATACGATTATAAGCTCTACAAACTAAGAACGGCCATGCACCGAATGTGTAATCTTAACAATGTATATGGTTTCCAAGGAAATTTATACGATTATAAGCTCAACAGTTAAAAGTGGCGTTGCTATTGTATGTATTTTGTTTCAAAACTGTTAACAGTATAATCTCTACAATGTCTTTTGTTTCCATGGAAATCTACATGTTTATAAGCTGTATGTCTTTTGTTTCCAAGGCCTAAAACTGTAAAATCCAAAAGTCTGAATGCTAAAAACACTTTTCCATATCGAAGGATCAAAAAGCAATGCAGTTAAAAAAAGGCAGTTAAAACTGCTAACAGTATAATCTCAACAATGTATTTTGTTTTCCTTCGCAATTATAGGAAGAGCCGACATCTAAGAATGAAACGACAAAGGCCTAAAACTGTAAAATTCAAAAGTCTGATGATAATAACACTTCTTCTCCACTTTTTCAGACTTTTGACTTTTATCAGTATGTTTGTATAACTTCCATT
Source organism: Ectobius pallidus (assembly GCA_964059195.1). Classification (NCBI taxonomy): domain Eukaryota; kingdom Metazoa; phylum Arthropoda; class Insecta; order Blattodea; family Ectobiidae; genus Ectobius; species Ectobius pallidus. Next base: position 28,573 of record CAXKWD010000299.1, read on the forward strand.
TTTTTGTTTGAGTAAAAACTCTGTTTTTTTACGGCCTTTCTGCAATATAACCTCACAATGTCTTTTGTTTCAAAGGAAATTTATACGATTGTAAGCTCGACAGTTAAAACTGTAAAAGCCAATGTCTGAATGATAGAACCGCTTTTTTCTCCACTTATAAGTCGAATTAAATGTTAACAGTATAATCTCAACAATGTCTTTTGTTTGCAAGGAAATTTATACGATTATAAGCCGTCCTCCCCTTGATAAACGCCGCTTTTTAAAACCACCATTTTAAGCAATAAAAAAATATTACCTAGAATTCTATATAAGAGTTCACAAAGTATTAAAGGCTTACATACTAATATTATTACACATTTATATTAGAAAAAAAAATTCGACTACCCTATCTGGTTTCGAAACCGGGGATCTTAAGTTCTCTTAGCCGAAGTGCTAACCGCCAGACCACAATATCGGAAGTTGAGGAACAAGCCATTACTCGAGTATTTAAAGACAGAAAATTCGCCTTTCTCGGCGTTTTTCAAGTCTAATTTTTTAATTATTTCGAACGCTCTTCGGTTTGCCAAGCAAGATTTGATATAGGTGCTATGTTATATAAACTACATCTCCGTAGGAATTATTTTTCACTATTTTTTTCGCTATTGAGGAAAAATAGAAATTTATAATGGACGAATTTACTCAGCGGATATCATGTATAGTAAATGCGTAACATTTTTTTTTTTTTTTTTTTTTTTTTTTTTAACTCGGATCCGTCGCACGCGACCGACGGAGCGAAATCTTATATTTCAACATTCCTTTTATGCAGGACGCCTAGCGAATAAAAAACTTTTCTTTTGTACGTATGACTTTTTTTTCGGTCCGGGGCCGGATAATCTGGTTATTTCGTTTTTCCGACCGTCATATCGACCCCGATATCTCGTAAACTATGCGACCTAGCGAAATTGTTATAATAGACTTTTTTACTCAGAATCCAAAATTACGAAACACGTCTTTTACGGTTTTTCGCTACGAAGAAGCATAAAATTAGTTATTTTTGTCCTTCCGAATTATTGGCCTTTTTCTGAGTTCTTAAGAGCTGAAAAATTAAAAAGAAATTACTTTTTGGAATTTTCCTTGGTTTATAGCCTAAAACCTATATGTATATTATATTATATTATATACTATTATCACAGCATATTCATATTCATATTAAGAATGTGTTTCTTTTCGAATTTCATATTTCGCGGGACGATTCATCTCGCTGATTGTAGCCACCTGTTACAGTCTTCGTGAACTAACTAGCTAGAGTACTCCCATCTATGGGAGTATAGCTGAACTAACTCTGGAAAACTGACAGATGGTAAGCTTCCAACAAGTTAGTTTGAATATATATAAATATATACATATATATATATATATATATATATTATTGTTAAAAATTAAAAAAGAAAGATCTATATATAGTGGTTCACGCAATTTCCAATAGTTTCAAAATAAAAAGAACTTTTACCATTTTTCTAAACGCAGCTATTTAAAACAATTTTAAGCGATTATAAATACGTCAGAATTCTAAGTGTGAGTTCAAAAAATTATAGGGTTACATACTAATATTAAAACACATTTATATATATATAAAAAAAAACATTTCACCCGCCGGAATCGAACCCTGACCCCCCGAATCCCCCCGATTTCGTTTGCCATTATCCTACCCACTTCACCACCGTTACCTTACAACACAAGCACTCAGGGAGGTGACATATCACGCCCATTACAATCGGTTGGGACTTTGAAATTTTCTCAAGAGTGATTTTTATTTATTTTTTCCGAAAATTTATTTCATGCTGTTCGTATGTGGAATTTAAAAAGATGTTTTTTTTACCGAAATGAATTTTTCGTCCGAGGCGTTTTTGAGAGTTCGACCCCCGTTTTCTCGTAAACTATGGGGTATTTTGTTTTTTTTTGTGCACGGTTTATTCGCAACGAAAAGTTATGCCTTTTGTCCGTGGGGAGTTTTTACGTAGCAGGCAGTTAAAACGGTTTTTTTTAGGTTTTTTTCTAAAAATAATGCGCCTTTTCATGTTGTTATTGTATGTATTTTGTTTCCAAGGCAATTAAAACTTTTAACAGTATAATCTCAACAATGTCTTTTGTTTCCAAGGAAATTATACCATTATAAGCTCGACAGTTAAAACTGTCGATGGAGACGACCGCTCCCCTGACAAGCGGATGGGACTTAGAAATTTTCTCAAGAGTGGTTTTTATTTTATTTTTCCGAAAGTTTCTTTTATGCTGCTCGTGTGGGGAATTTAAATAGATGTTTTTTTTACCGAAATGAATTTTTTTCGTCCGAGGCGTTTTTGAGAGTTCGACCCCCGTTTTCTCGTAAACTATGGGATATTTTTGTGTTTTTGTGCAGGGTTTTATTCGCAAGGAAAGTTATGCCTTTTGTCCGTGGGGAGTTTTTATGTAGCAGGCAGTTAAAACGGTTTTTTTTTCGATTTTTCTAAAAATAATGCGCCTTTTCATGTTGTTATTGGCATGTATTTTGTTTCCAAGGCAATTAAAACTTTTACAGTATAATCTCAACAATGTCTTTTGTTTCCAAGGAAATTTATACGTTTCCAAGGAAATTTATACGATTATAAGCCCGACAGTTAAAACGACAAGTCTTAGGCCTAAAACTGTAAAATCTAAAAGTCGGCTTTTATCAGTACGCTCCGAAGATTGTGTAACTACTTTTTTTGTTATGTTTTAGTTAAAACTGTGTTCTTTTACGGCCTTTCTGCAATATAATGTCTTTTGTTTCAAGGGAATTTATACGATTATAACTCTACAACTAAGAACGGCCATGCACCGAATGTGTAATCTTAACAATGTATATGGTTTCCAAGGAAATTTATACGATTATAAGCTCAACAGTTAAAAGTGCGTTGCTATTGTATGTATTTTGTTTCAAAACTGTTAACAGTATAATCTCTACAATGTCTTTTGTTTCCATGGAAATCTACATGTTTATAAGCTGTATGTCTTTTGTTTCCAAGGCCTAAAACTGTAAAATCCAAAAGTCTGAATGCTAAAAACACTTTTCCATATCGAAGGATCAAAAAGCAATGCAGTTAAAAAAAAGGCAGTTAAAACTGCTAACAGTATAATCTCAACAATGTATTTTGTTTTGCTTCGCAATGATAGGGAAGAGCCGACATCTAAGAATGAACGACAAAGGCCTAAAACTGTAAAATTCAAAAGTCTGATGATAATAACACTTCTTTCTCCACTTTTTTTTCAGACTTTTTGACTTTTATCAGTATGCTCCTCTGCTTGTATAACTTCATTTTTTGTTTGAGTAAAACTCTGTTTTTTTTACGGCCTTTCTGCAATATAACCTCAACAATGTCTTTTGTTTCAAAGGAAATTTATACGATTATAAGCTCGACAGTTAAAACTGTAAAAGCCAAATGTCTGCCACTTTTTTCTCCACTTATAAGTCGAATTAAATGTTAACAGTATAATCTCAAAATTGTCTTTTGTTTCCACGGAAATCTATATGTTATAAGCCATATATGCTAAGGACTAACCGCAATGAATCACAATTATTAGCATTATCTCCTTAATTATGCGTCCTAGCGAAATTTCCGTAATAGACATTTTTACTCGCAATCGAAAATTACGAAACACGTCTTTCGCCGTTTTTTAATACGACGAAGCATAAACGAGTTATTTACGACCTTTCCGAATTATAACGATTATTAACATTATCTCGTAAACTACGCGTCCTAGCGAAATTATTATAATAGACATTTTACTCGCAATCGAAAGTTACGAAACACGGTATCAAACCGTTTTTCAATGCCATGAAGCGTAACCGAGATATTTACGCTTTCCCGAATTATGCTGTATTTTTCAAACGAATAATTATAAGACATGGAAAACCGCGTAAAACGGATCCTACGAGCTAGCAGTAAGACCCATTATTTATTGGTGTCGTTTTTTTCGCGAAGCGAAAAAAACGACACCAATAAATAATGGGTCTACTGGAAGGGACTCCGAGTTTTTTTCAAAATTGACCAAATTTTTTTTTCATTTCCCAAAGTTTATTTTATACCGGTCGTATGGGGAATCGAAAGACATGTTTTTTGCCGATATCCCTTTTCTCGTGCGAGGCGTTTTTCGACGGTCGGGCCCGGCCAGCTCGTAAACCGTGACGTTTATCGAAATTTTTACCGTACGCTTTTTACTCGAAATCGAAAGTTACGAAACACGTTTTTCGCCGTTTTTTAATACGACGAAGCATAATCGAGCTATTTACGATTTTGCGAAACACGCTGTAATATTAAGACGAAAAAATGTAAAAAATTTTAAAATCCACACTAAACGGACGCTACAGGCCTATATTAATCCTCCGTATGGGAAGAGAACGTTTTTTTCCAAAAATAAGAGCAACAATTTAATGCAAGGGTTTTCGCCTTCCGACTCCACCGAAGCATTGGCCCTCTGGATGCCGGGGCTCTGCCCGATGCAAAAGAGCCCACCTTCCCTCTGCCGAGATCACCGAAAGGCTTCCCCTCTTCGGCAGAGCCGAACCGTCCGATGGACGAGACAACTCGCTCCCTTCCAAGCGGCGGGGGACTCGCGAACATCGAGGAGGCCGACCTGCCCGTAAAAAGCGAGCCTCTCCTTCCCCTTCCGCGATCGCCGAAATCTTCCTGTCCTCTGCACGGCCTTCGTCGCCGATGTTCAGGACAACTCGCTCCCCTGACAAGCGGTCGGGACTTAGAAATTTTCTCAAGAGTGGTTTTTATTTTATTTTTCCGAAAGTTTCTTTTATGCTGCTCGTGTGGGGAATTTAAAAAGATGTTTTTTTTACCGAAATGAATTTTTTCGTCCGAGGCGTTTTTGAGAGTTCGACCCCCGTTTTCTCGTAAACTATGGGATATTTTTGTTGTTTTTGTGCAGGGTTTTATTCGCAAGGAAAAGTTATGCCTTTTGTCCGTGGGGAGTTTTTATGTAGCAGGCAGTTAAAACGGTTTTTTTTTCGATTTTCTAAAAATAATGCGCCTTTTCATGTGTTATTGCATGTATTTTGTTTCCAAGGCAATTAAAACTTTTAACAGTATAATCTCAACAATGTCTTTTGTTTCCAAGGAAATTTATACGTTTCCAAGGAAATTTATACGATTATAAGCCCGACAGTTAAAACGACAATGTCTTAGCCTAAAACTGTAAATCTAAAAGTCGGCTTTTATCAGTACGCTCCGAAGATTGTGTAACTACTTTTTTGTTTTGTTTTAGTTAAAACTGTGTTCTTTTACGGCCTTTCTGCATATAATGTCTTTTGTTTCAAAGGAAATTTATACGATTATAAGCTCTACAAACTAAGAACGGCCATGCACCGAATGTGTAATCTTAACAATGTATATGGTTTCCAAGGAAATTTATACGATTATAAGCTCAAACAGTTAAAAGTGCGTTGCTATTGTATGTATTTTGTTTCAAAACTGTTAACAGTATAATCTCTACAATGTCTTTTGTTTCCATGGAAATCTACATGTTTATAAGCTGTATGTCTTTTGTTTCCAAAGGCCTAAAACTGTAAAATCCAAAAGTCTGAATGCTAAAAACACTTTTCCATATCGAAGGATCAAAAAGCAATGCAGTAAAAAAAAGGCAGTTAAAACTGCTAACAGTATAATCTCAACAATGTATTTTGTTTTGCTTCGCAATGATAGGAAGAGCCGACATCTAAGAATGAAACGACAAAGGCCTAAAACTGTAAAATTCAAAAGTCTGATGATAATAACACTTCTTTCTCCACTTTTTTTCAGACTTTTGACTTTTATCAGTATGCTCCTCTGCTTGTATAACTTCATTTTTTTGTTTGAGTAAAAACTCTGTTTTTTACGGCCTTTCTGCAATATAACCTCAACAATGTCTTTTGTTTCAAAGGAAATTTATACGATTATAAGCTCGACAGTTAAAACTGTAAAAGCCAAATGTCTGCCACTTTTTTCTCCACTTATAAGTCGAATTAAATGTTAACAGTATAATCTCAAAATTGTCTTTTGTTTCCACGGAAATCTATATGTTTATAAGCCATATATGCTAAGGACTAACCGCAATGAATCACAATTATTAGCATTATCTCCTTAATTATGCGTCCTAGCGAAATTTCCGTAATAGACATTTTTTACTCGCAATCGAAAATTACGAAACACGTCTTTCGCCGTTTTTTAATACGACGAAGCATAAACGAGTTATTTACGACTTTCCGAATTATAACGATTATTAACATTATCTCGTAAACTACGCGTCCTAGCGAAATTATTATAATAGACATTTTTACTCGCAATCGAAAGTTACGAAAACACGGTATCAACCGTTTTTCAATGCCATGAAGCGTAACCGAGATATTTACGCTTTCCCGAATTATGCTGTATTTTTCAAACGAATAATTATAAGACATGGAAAACCGCGTAAAACGGATCCTACGAGCTAGCAGTAAGACCCATTATTTATTGGTGTCGTTTTTTTCGCGAAGCGAAAAAAACGACACCAATAAATAATGGGTCTACTGGAAGGGACTCCGAGTTTTTTTCAAAATTGACCAAATTTTTTTTTTCATTTCCCAAAGTTTATTTTATACCGGTCGTATGGGGAATCGAAAGACATGTTTTTTTTGCCGATATCCCTTTTCTCGTGCGAGGCGTTTTTCGACGGTCGGGCCCGGCCAGCTCGTAAACCGTGACGTTTATCGAAATTTTTACCGTACGCTTTTTTACTCGAAATCGAAAGTTACGAAACACGTTTTTCGCCGTTTTTTAATACGACGAAGCATAATCGAGCTATTTACGATTTTGCGAAACACGCTGTAATATTAAGACGAAAAATGTAAAAAATTTAAAATCCACACTAAACGGACGCTACAGGCCTATATTAATCCTCCGTATGGGAAGAGAACGTTTTTTTCCAAAAATAAGAGCAACAATTTAATGCAAGGGTTTTCGCCTTCCGACTCCACCGAAGCATTGGCCCTCTGGATGCCGGGGCTCTGCCCGATGCAAAAGAGCCCACCTTCCCCTCTGCCGAGATCACCGAAGGCTTCCCCTCTTCGGCAGAGCCGAACCGTCCGATGGACGAGACAACTCGCTCCCCTTCCAAGCGGCGGGGGACTCGCGAACATCGAGGAGGCCGACCTGCCCGTAAAAGCGAGCCTCTCCTTCCCCCTTCCGCGATCGCCGAAATCTTCCTGTCCTCTGCACGGCCTTCGTCGCCGATGTTCAGGACAACTCGCTCCCCTGACAAGCGGTCGGGACTTAGAAATTTTCTCAAGAGTGGTTTTATTTTATTTTCCGAAAGTTTCTTTTATGCTGCTCGTGTGGGGAATTTAAAAAGATGTTTTTTTTACCGAAATGAATTTTTTCGTCCGAGGCGTTTTTGAGAGTTCGACCCCCGTTTCTCGTAAACTATGGGATATTTTTGTTGTTTTTGTGCAGGGTTTTATTCGCAAGGAAAAGTTATGCCTTTTGTCCGTGGGAGTTTTTATGTAGCAGGCAGTTAAAACGGTTTTTTTTTCGATTTTTCTAAAAATAATGCGCCTTTTCATGTTGTTATTGCATGTATTTTGTTTCCAAGGCAATTAAAACTTTTAACAGTATAATCTCAACAATGTCTTTGTTTCCAAGGAAATTTATACGTTTCCAAGGAAATTTATACGATTATAAGCCCGACAGTTAAAACGACAATGTCTTAGGCCTAAAACTGTAAAATCTAAAAGTCGGCTTTTATCAGTACGCTCCGAAGATTGTGTAACTACTTTTTTGTTTTGTTTTAGTTAAAACTGTGTTCTTTTACGGCCTTTCTGCAATATAATGTCTTTTGTTTCAAAGGAAATTTATACGATTATAAGCTCTACAAACTAAGAACGGCCATGCACCGAATGTGTAATCTTAACAATGTATATGGTTTCCAAGGAAATTTATACGATTATAAGCTCAACAGTTAAAAGTGCGTTGCTATTGTATGTATTTTGTTTCCAAGGAAGTGAAAACAGCATAACCTCAACAATGTCTTTTGTTTCCAAGGAAATTTATACGTTTCCAAGGAAATTTATACGATTATAAGCCCGACAGTTAAAACGACAATGTCTTAGGCCTAAAACTGTAAAATCCAAAAGTCTGATGATAAAAACACTTTATTATCATTCAGACTATTGGCTTTTATCAGTATGCCTCGCTGTTTGTATAACTTCTATTTTTTTCTTTTTTTGATGTGTGTTTTTTACGGCCTTTCTGCAATATAACCATGTGTTTTGTTTCTATTGAAATTTATACGATTATAAGCTCTACAAACTACAGCTCCTTGCACCATCACCCACCGATGTTTAATCTTAACAATGTCTATGGTTTCCAAGGAAATTTATACGATTATAAGCCCGACAGTTAAAACGACAATGTCTTAGGCCTAAAACTGTAAAATCCAAAAGTCGGCTTTTATCAGTACGCTCCGAAGATTGTGTAACTACTTTTTTGTTTTGTTTTAGTTAAAACTGTGTTCTTTTACGGCCTTTCTGCAATATAATCTTAACAATGTCTATGGTTTCCAAGGAAATTTATACGATTATAAGCTCAACAGTTAAAAGTGCGTTGCTATTGTATGTATTTTGTTTCAAAACTGTTAACAGTATAATCTCTACAATGTCTTTTGTTTCCATGGAAATCTACATGTTTATAAGCTGTATGTCTTTTGTTTCCAAGGCCTAAAACTGTAAAATCCAAAAGTCTGAATGCTAAAAACACTTTTTCCATATCGAAGGATCAAAAAGCAATGCAGTTAAAAAAAAGGCAGTTAAAACTGCTAACAGTATAATCTCAACAATGTATTTTGTTTTGCTTCGCAATGATAGGAAGAGCCGACATCTAAGAATGAAACGACAAAGGCCTAAAACTGTAAATTCAAAAGTCTGATGATAATAACACTTCTTTCTCCACTTTTTTTTCAGACTTTTGACTTTTATCAGTATGCTCCCTCTGCTTGTATAACTTCATTTTTTTGTTTGAGTAAAAACTCTGTTTTTTACGGCCTTTCTGCAATATAACCTCAACAATGTCTTTTGTTTCAAAGGAAATTTATACGATTATAAGCTCGACAGTTAAAACTGTAAAAGCCAAATGTCTGCCACTTTTTTCTCCACTTATAAGTCGAATTAAATGTTAACAGTATAATCTCAAAATTGTCTTTTGTTTCCACGGAAATCTATATGTTTATAAGCCATATATGCTAAGGACTAACCGCAATGAATCACAATTATTAGCATTATCTCCTTAATTATGCGTCCTAGCGAAATTTCCGTAATAGACATTTTACTCGCAATCGAAAATTACGAAACACGTCTTTCGCCGTTTTTTAATACGACGAAGCAATAAACGAGTTATTTACGACTTTCCGAATTATAACGATTATTAACATTATCTCGTAAACTACGCGTCCTAGCGAAATTATTATAATAGACATTTTTACTCGCAATCGAAAGTTACGAAACACGGTATCAACCGTTTTTCAATGCCATGAAGCGTAACCGAGATATTTACGCTTTCCCGAATTATGCTGTATTTTTCAAACGAATAATTATAAGACATGGAAAACCGCGTAAAACGGATCCTACGAGCTAGCAGTAAGACCCATTATTTATTGGTGTCGTTTTTTTCGCGAAGCGAAAAAAACGACACCAATAAATAATGGGTCTACTGGAAGGGACTCCGAGTTTTTTTTCAAAATTGACCAAATTTTTTTTTTCATTTCCCAAAGTTTATTTTATAACGGTCGTATGGGGAATCGAAAGACATGTTTTTTTTGCCGATATCCCTTTTCTCGTGCGAGGCGTTTTTCGACGGTCGGGCCCGGCCAGCTCGTAAACCGTGACGTTTATCGAAATTTTACCGTACGCTTTTTACTCGAAATCGAAAGTTACGAAACACGTTTTTCGCCGTTTTTAATACGACGAAGCATAATCGAGCTATTTACGATTTTGCGAAACACGCTGTAATATTAAGACGAAAAATGTAAAAAATTTAAAATCCACACTAAACGGACGCTACAGGCCTATATTAATCCTCCGTATGGGAAGAGAACGTTTTTTTCCAAAAATAAGAGCAACAATTTAATGCAAGGGTTTTCGCCTTCCGACTCCACCGAAGCATTGGCCCTCTGGATGCCGGGGCTCTGCCCGATGCAAAAGAGCCCACCTTCCCCTCTGCCGAGATCACCGAAGGCTTCCCCTCTTCGGCAGAGCCGAACCGTCCGATGGACGAGACAACTCGCTCCCCTTCCAAGCGGCGGGGGACTCGCGAACATCGAGGAGGCCGACCTGCCCGTAAAAAGCGAGCCTCTCCTTCCCCCTTCCGCGATCGCCGAAATCTTCCTGTCCTCTGCACGGCCTTCGTCGCCGATGTTCAGGACAACTCGCTCCCCTGACAAGCGGTCGGGACTTAGAAATTTTCTCAAGAGTGGTTTTTATTTTATTTTTCCGAAAGTTTCTTTTATGCTGCTCGTGTGGGGAATTTAAAAAGATGTTTTTTTTACCGAAATGAATTTTTTCGTCCGAGGCGTTTTTGAGAGTTCGACCCCCGTTTTCTCGTAAACTATGGGATATTTTTGTTGTTTTTGTGCAGGGTTTTATTCGCAAGGAAAAGTTATGCCTTTTGTCCGTGGGGAGTTTTTATGTAGCAGGCAGTTAAAACGGTTTTTTTTTTCGATTTTTCTAAAAATAATGCGCCTTTTCATGTTGTTATTGCATGTATTTTGTTTCCAAGGCAATTAAAACTTTTAACAGTATAATCTCAACAATGTCTTTTGTTTCCAAGGAAATTTATACGTTTCCAAGGAAATTTATACGATTATAAGCCCGACAGTTAAAACGACAATGTCTTAGGCCTAAAAACTGTAAAATCTAAAAGTCGGCTTTTATCAGTACGCTCCGAAGATTGTGTAACTACTTTTTTGTTTTGTTTTAGTTAAAACTGTGTTCTTTTACGGCCTTTCTGCAATATAATGTCTTTTGTTTCAAAGGAAATTTATACGATTATAAGCTCTACAAACTAAGAACGGCCATGCACCGAATGTGTAATCTTAACAATGTATATGGTTTCCAAGGAAATTTATACGATTATAAGCTCAACAGTTAAAAGTGCGTTGCTATTGTATGTATTTTGTTTCAAAACTGTTAACAGTATAATCTCTACAATGTCTTTTGTTTCCATGGAAATCTACATGTTTATAAGCTGTATGTCTTTTGTTTCCAAGGCCTAAAACTGTAAAATCCAAAAGTCTGAATGCTAAAAACACTTTTTCCATATCGAAGGATCAAAAAGCAATGCAGTTAAAAAAAGGCAGTTAAAACTGCTAACAGTATAATCTCAACAATGTATTTTGTTTTGCTTCGCAATGATAGGAAGAGCCGACATCTAAGAATGAAACGACAAAGGCCTAAAACTGTAAAATTCAAAAGTCTGATGATAATAACACTTCTTTCTCCACTTTTTTTTCAGACTTTTGACTTTTATCAGTATGCTCCTCTGCTTGTATAACTTCATTTTTTTGTTTGAGTAAAAACTCTGTTTTTTTACGGCCTTTCTGCAATATAACCTCAACAATGTCTTTTGTTTCAAAGGAAATTTATACGATTATAAGCTCGACAGTTAAAACTGTAAAAGCCAAATGTCTGCCACTTTTTTCTCCACTTATAAGTCGAATTAAATGTTAACAGTATAATCTCAAAATTGTCTTTTGTTTCCACGGAAATCTATATGTTTATAAGCCATATATGCTAAGGACTAACCGCAATGAATCACAATTATTAGCATTATCTCCTTAATTATGCGTCCTAGCGAAATTTCCGTAATAGACATTTTTACTCGCAATCGAAAATTACGAAACACGTCTTTCGCCGTTTTTTAATACGACGAAGCATAAACGAGTTATTTACGACTTTCCGAATTATAACGATTATTAACATTATCTCGTAAACTACGCGTCCTAGCGAAATTATTATAATAGACATTTTTACTCGCAATCGAAAGTTACGAAACACGGTATCAACCGTTTTTCAATGCCATGAAGCGTAACCGAGATATTTACGCTTTCCGAATTATGCTGTATTTTTCAAACGAATAATTATAAGACATGGAAAACCGCGTAAAACGGATCCTACGAGCTAGCAGTAAGACCCATTATTTATTGGTGTCGTTTTTTTCGCGAAGCGAAAAAACGACACCAATAAATAATGGGTCTACTGGGAAGGGACTCCGAGTTTTTTTCAAAATTGACCAAATTTTTTTTTTCATTTCCCAAAGTTTATTTTATACCGGTCGTATGGGGAATCGAAAGACATGTTTTTTTTTGCCGATATCCCTTTTCTCGTGCGAGGCGTTTTTCGACGGTCGGGGCCCGGCCAGCTCGTAAACCGTGACGTTTATCGAAATTTTTACCGTACGCTTTTTTACTCGAAATCGAAAGTTACGAAACACGTTTTTCGCCGTTTTTAATACGACGAAGCATAATCGAGCTATTTACGATTTTGCGAAACACGCTGTAATATTAAGACGAAAAATGTAAAAAATTTAAAATCCACACTAAACGGACGCTACAGGCCTATATTAATCCTCCGTATGGGAAGAGAACGTTTTTTTCCAAAAATAAGAGCAACAATTTAATGCAAGGGTTTTCGCCTTCCGACTCCACCGAAGCATTGGCCCTCTGGATGCCGGGGCTCTGCCCGATGCAAAAGAGCCCACCTTCCCCTCTGCCGAGATCACCGAAGGCTTCCCCTCTTCGGCAGAGCCGAACCGTCCGATGGACGAGACAACTCGCTCCCCTTCCAAGCGGCGGGGGACTCGCGAACATCGAGGAGGCCGACCTGCCCGTAAAAAGCGAGCCTCTCCTTCCCCCTTCCGCGATCGCCGAAATCTTCCTGTCCTCTGCACGGCCTTCGTCGCCGATGTTCAGGACAACTCGCTCCCCTGACAAGCGGTCGGGACTTAGAAATTTTCTCAAGAGTGGTTTTTATTTTATTTTTCCGAAAGTTTCTTTTATGCTGCTCGTGTGGGGAATTTAAAAAGATGTTTTTTTTACCGAAATGAATTTTTTCGTCCGAGGCGTTTTTGAGAGTTCGACCCCGTTTTCTCGTAAACTATGGATATTTTTGTTGTTTTTGTGCAGGGTTTTATTCGCAAGGAAAAGTTATGCCTTTTGTCCGTGGGGAGTTTTTATGTAGCAGGCAGTTAAAACGGTTTTTTTTTCGATTTTTCTAAAAATAATGCGCCTTTTCATGTTCA
>CAXKWD010000300.1:0-41687 GCA_964059195.1 Ectobius pallidus
AGTGTGTTTTTTAGTGACTTGTAGTTATGTACCAGATAGGAATCTAAAAAAAATAAAACAGCTGGTTTTAATGATGTCTTGATATTAACAGCACACAGCACAACCATCATGACGGACTATATCGATTGTATCGCCATTAACTGTCTCGCTTACAATGACACAAATAGCGATGAGTATATTTCGTTGTGTCGTTTTAATTATTCATTACACCTTTAATTATGCTACTATTCGCTAAATAGTCACAATAAATATAACTGGAAGTACGGATCATCTCATTGTAAATTCCAGACCTCTCGTTATATTGCCCTTGACAAAAATGTTCGTAATGAAAAGAAAATAATTTTTATCATATTTATGTAAGAAGCAGGTAGCTCCCTGCCTTATAAGAACTACAATTATAAAACTATAGTTTTCCTCTTAGGTGCATAGATTTAGGCCTATACCCAAAGACCAGCATTTATTGAATGTTTTAAGAAACTAAAATAATGGATTATGTTTAAAAACATTCTTTCGTCTGCGTAAATTTAACCAAAATAGAAATGTCCGTCTTCGTAATCAACCCTTCGAATATTTCGAACGATAATGTCTACAGTTCTGACAAATCAGGAAGCATTTAGTAAGAACAACTATATTAACTGTTGAATGATGACTTATTATTACGATAAACATAAGTAGCACAGTGTTCATGTTAACTTATAAGTTTGTTTGTTGTTACAAGAAACATACGAATCTATTGTTTAAGTTTTACTTTTCTACTAGGTATTATAATATGATACTTTTTGCAACCCCTAAACACGAGATATTCTCATCTTGGAGCTCTTGTTTTTGTGATGCATGATGATTTTGTTTGTACGATTCCAAGAAATAAGATGAATAAACTGTAATGAATACATTTGTAGTTATCTGAGAGAAATGCTTACATACATGTGATAAAATAAATCTCCTGAACTAAGATTTAAAGAAGTCACAAACGTTGATATCAAACATTATGTTAGTGAATGATGAAGAGTTTGCGTGTTGGTAAGACATCATGCTACCTTATAATGTACCCACCTCTCATAATAAGGTGCATTCAATTTGTGACTACTTAATTTAAAATCAGTTTTACAGGTGTCGTGTAAACCCGTGATTAATATATCTCGATAGGTCGAGGTGTTTCGATAGAAATTATTTTCAGGATTAATATCTCCCAAGGTGGAAAGCAAGCGTTTAACATTGCAGTTCTCGGTGGTGACAATTTGTCACGTGACTGGGGTATTGTATAATATCCCCGGGGCTTTTCATATCTGATTTGCCTCTTTAATGTCGCAGGAGACTGGACTGCTGGTCAACGTCTGTCGAAATGTGTCTCCAGAGAATCTATTATTCCCAGCCTCACTTTCACTTCCCTGTAGTAAATCTATTCATTGATCTGCTTCATGATGCTTATATATTGGAGTTATGCCGCTAGAATCGATCTGTAAAATTGACTCATTCAATTCTAAATATTCTATATTTCATTTTATTTCCCTTACTTAAGATTTCTTTCAAATATCCGTCTGTCGTATATTATGAATAAAGCGACGCTTATGAATAGTTACTACAGGGCACGTAATATGCACATATAGTAATTCTCATTTTTAAGGGGAGTGGACGGTACTTTTTAAAAGCTTTTTCCTCACTGATATTTATATCAAAATCTCATAGCTAAAGGAACAAAAAAAAATTATCGATTTCAGGGCCTAGAAGTTTTTTTTATTTCATATTTTTTCATTGTAAAGTAATTTTAAGGGCAAGGGGACTTTCATAAGCAATTCCGCAAAAATAAAGGAGCACATGTACTTTAAAATGTGCTTCAAAAGAGAGGCACATGTGTTCGCATAGAGAATATTATGATATAAAGAAACCATCAAGTTACCCCAAAAATGGAAGTTTCTGAGGTCTCTAGTTAAATTATACCTTCAAGAATCTTCTATTGCGTCTACGGAAATGTTTGGGTCTATGTGTTTGTTAATTTTTATAAAAGCTCGAGAACGAAATAAAAAAAAGTATAGAAGCACTCACTACTTCATATTACGGATTGTATATATTTTTTTTAAAATATATTTTACGATAAATTTGCTCCGCAAAAGATCTCTTATTCGGCCATACATCTACGAGCATTGGCCTGTTACATTTACGTACATATAAATGGCATCTACCTGACCTGAGATCGAGCCCATACTATGGGACAGACAGCTAGTGCTTTACCGACTGTTCCATCCTAGCAGCTCTAAACTGTAAATTACTAGGCCCTGCATCCCTCAAGGGACTAGGCCTACCACCCAACCGCTGAGTCATCGACCTTAGGAAGGTGACAGGATCGGGGGCATCTGGTCAGCATGCCGACATCCAAGGCTGTTAATAATGGTTTCCGTGACTAGAGCCACTGCTACTTAATGAAGCTGCTCCTCAGTTTCAATCACAAGAGTGAGTGCATCCTGTTCCAGATCTCAGTACCTCAGGAGGATCTGTAGCAAGCTATGTTAACCACGAAACCACAGGCGTTCTACTATTCCACCCAGGCCGATAATATTTCGGTTAAACAATTTAATTCCTTATGGTAATGATTTTTATCGTTCTAGCGTTTTTGTAACACAATAAAAAACAAGAAAGTGAAAAAACAAAAAAAGCTGCAATAATAACCTAATTTAGTTTTATACAATAATCGATTCTATTAATTTTATTTCACATATTTATTTGTGGAAAATTTCGAAATGTCAGTAATTATCTAATAAATATTTCATCAATAACTCTCTGGAGACGTTTATTCTGCAAATCAAGACAAACGTTTTCATCGATAGTAAGCTAAATTAATGTAATATTCCTCCAAGTTATTTATGGAAGAGTATTATGCCTTAGTAACTGTCACATTCATGCCACTTTAAGAGTTTCATGAACAACTTTGCTTTGCTTGAGGATGAGGCATATTACAACTTCTGTTACTCGATTACCCAATGATAACCGAGGAAATCACATAGAGCCATTCATAGGGAATGGCAGTCATATGAGTGTTTCACAGTGGATTATTTTATTTTATTTTGGGTTCAGATTATATTAATACTGCAATAACTTTAAACAAAAATATCAAAGGTAGGCCAACATTTTAAACTTTTTATTATTGTTATTATTATTATTATTATTATTATTATTATTATTATTATTATTAATATTGTTATTATTCTTATTATTATTATAATCGGGTAGTGTTTACTAGTTTAATTTCCATTAATATTGAATGAGACCCATACATCAGCGACGCTCAATTTGGCTGTACAGTTTATTCTGTATTCATATGTCTTATATTTTGATGCGAATAAAGTTGACTTGAATTGTATTTGTATTTATGAAGTATATTTCATTTATTTACTTATTTATTCAAGTATTCCATTATTTATTTTTTCATTATTTCTCCTGTATATTTGTTTATTTATTTTCTGGAAATTATTTAAGGTTTTCTCACAATGTTATACATCTATTTCCATTTCAATGCACTGTTTGTATTTTGCTTATACAAATAGCTTTTCTATGATCACTATATTTATATATTTATTTCATTTTATTTTATTTCAACTTACCTATTAATTTTATTTATTTCATTATTTCTTCATTTCTTTTCAAATGCTTATTTTTGAACACAAACAATGTATTTCACAAAATTTTAAACACATTTCTATTTTAAAACACCGTCTCATTTTATTCATGCAATCGATATGTTTAGGATGTTGATTTTTTTATTAATTACTTACTCAATGGCAAAGACAATTCCTAAGCAAACTAAGGAATATTATATTTTTTTTATGGAATGCAGAATTTCATTACCGCTCTTACATGAACCGCAAGTCAACTCTATTCTGTACTAAAACATCAAACCATCTCTCGCAAATCCTACTTTCCTTAAAAATATTCTAATATTGTCCATCCACCTACGTCTCATTCTTCAAAGATGTCTCTTCTCTTCGGTTCTCCAGGTCAATATATTTTTATTTGCATTTATAAATTTTATTTTATTTTATTATTTATACAAAATGCTATAAAAAACAAGTCATTGACAAGAAGAAGGTACAACTAGAGAGTGCTGATCCAAGTAGTGCGGTCTTATTTTATTAATGCTGTCAATCTTTGACAACGAACATTTTCAGATAAGTGGTAGAGAAAGGCTGGAGGATTAAATTTGAAGATAATACTGTTTGTGTTTTAATTAACAGGGTGAATTCTCCTAAATATGTAAAATTATGAGAAACAGGGCTAGTAAAATAGATTGGGTATTTGAAACTTTAAAATATTTATATCATTAAAAAGAGGATTGGAGGTAAATTGATTCACTTTTATAGATTATTTAATAGTATAATGAAATGCGAGAAATGCGATTGTTTTTCAATTCGAGTAAACGTATTTTAGTCATTTGTATTATATATTATTGAAGTACTTAATGTTTGAATTTTTTCTGTGTATTCAGTTTACGTTTCTTGTATTCAGGTACTGTATATCATTTTTTGTTTTAATTTATTATTATTATGTATTTCATGTTTTTGCCCTGAGGTAGAGAAGGCCTTATGGCCTTAACTCCGCCAGTTTAAACAAATAAATAAATATATTGTTTGCAATTACATTATACTGGAACATAATGTATAAATGTTAAAAATTTTCAAGCATCGGTTCAGAGACCATTTGAAATGTATGGGACAATCAATGAGACCTGCAATCAATATTTATTTGAATTATTTTTGCCTACATGCTAGTCATTATTTTCAATTAATTTTAAAATGTGAAACTTAATTTATAAGTGAACACCAGGCCTCATACCCTTACTAGGACCGATACTAATCTCCTAGTGCTAGCAATAAATAAAAGTACCTCGAAGTTTTCCATGGAAAATGCCCTTGAAATATAAAAAGAATGGAATTCTTCTACTGATATCGTAAGTATTAAATGAAGCTTAATCAAACAAAAATACTCATGTGTGTTGTGATACAAAGCTTTATGCACTGAATATAGCGTTGGATGGTGTAGTCCGGTTAACTCTCTGTTTAGCCTTAGCCTCCAAGTTCTTTTTACAGGAGAAGTTTACCAACCTGCAGCCAGACCCCCAACCTAGAGGACCAGGGTTTTCTGTAGATGGTTGTCTTCTCTTCGAGTAACGAGAATCCTCTTCCCGGATGTTACTTTTGGAGTTCTCTTTCCTAGATGGGCTGTCTTCCCGGACTACCGGGTCCCATCTACCCGTTGTGTTTGCCGCCGCTCACTAAGTGCCGACGTTGCTCCCAAAACGCAGATTGCTCTTAGTTCCCTTACCTGTAACCAATCTACAAGCTAGCTAACTAGGCTTCCTGAATTGGTCGTCTGGATCATTGGTTCTAAGCACCATATCACCACAAGGTGGCAATCCACAGGGAATGGAATAGTAACGAAATTAGAAGAACTTTTGATATAAGTAAAGAAATAGTCCAGTATATAGATGCATTCCACCTTGCATTAATTTGGGTAAAAGATTTTTCTTTTTCATATTGTTTGGTGTTGTAAGAGTAGTGTAAATCTAAGTTTTTGACCTCGAAAGCCCTAGAGACAACTTTCTGTGAGCAAAAAACCACGAAATTTTATAACTTTTTCAGTTTATCGGAAAAATCTCCTAAATACCAACTTCTAGCATATATTTGTATACACCATTCAAAAGAGCATAAAATTTCCTGCAACATGCACTCTTCAAACTTTAATTTACATGTAGGCCTATTACAGGTGTTATTGTACTTGGATTTTTTTTAAAATGTTAAAACGCGTGATTTGGCCCATTTTTTCCCTATTTATGGCGGTTTATGTAGTCCATTATGTGTTTTAATTATGAATGACCATTAATCATGTATATGGCCCTGTATACAAACGAGCAAGTTGGGAAATGAAGTAATACAAGCTTCAGATAATAATAATGATAATCAGAATGCTTATATCACAGAAACAATTGGTTTTATCACAGAAACAATTGATTTTGTTACAGGACCAATTGGTCATAAGGCAAACATTATTATGACGGAAATATATTGTGAGAAAGGTATGAATTATGTGCGCCTTAGACGTTCAAAAGGTCCAGGTTGTACATCTGCTTCCGGTGCGTCATCAAGTCATATTCTTCTTCTTGTTCAGAATCATCGTGTCCTTCAACAGCTTCGGTGCCAACTTGACTTGCTTCTTCAAATTTGTTGGTAAATGAAATCCCTGAACTGTTGCAAATTGCATTGCATATAACCCCAAATTTTCTGCAGGTACATGCAGTATTGCAACCTTTTTTACAGCTGCAGTGTATCAGTTGCAGCAAGGAATGTGAAGCTGGGACTTTTGTCATTTTTATTGGAATGAGATCATGGCTGTTGCGTTTCCATCTTCGTTCTACTGCAATCAGGCTGTTACCCAGCTACAATTGTACTTTGTGGAATGTCCGAAATGCATGTTCGGCTGCGTCTTGCGTCGGTGGCAGTCCGGGTAGGCTGATCTTTATTTTGGCTGCCATCTTAACAAACAAGTGGTATCCGAGATCATTCATCCCCTGACGGGTGTTCGTTCTAGTGATGTACGGAGCCAAGAATTTTTTTTCTCCTGCATGGCTGATTTCTTCCTTGGTTGCAGTAAACTTGTAGAAAATTGAAGTGTATTTTCTCAAGCTGATTCTTCGCAATTAGGGTGAAAAGTTTTGTTTTCCATGCCCAAATGGAGCTCAGGTGGTATCACAACCACTAAAGCATGAATAAACAGAAGATACTCTGGATCATATTGATACGATGAGGTAGAGAAGTAAGTATCATGTTTGCCACTCCTTCCTGGTTTCAGAAGGTGTATGTTTTGGCATGAATTGGGTAGCCCGGACAGGAGTACAAGCACGTCAATATCCCCACTTACAACAACGCTATCATAAGTAGGCTACTGTTAGCATAGCTGTAACAACTATACGCACATATTCGTCTTCTACTGCCTGTAATACTTGCATTACTGTCATTCCCCAAGAACTAATTTTGGGAAACAGCATGTTTCTCATCAAACATGTCAGTTGAACTCTATCTTGGAACGGCGAACCCTTTATAACCTTTTAGTACCTCGTTCATTCACATTATTTTGGTATCTATCAAACACGATAATTAATTACGACCCATATTGCTTCTTGACATAGCTGACGAGTCAGTTATGGAAAACGGATTGTGCTGAACAAACCATGGCTTCAGTTTCAGTGTGTCGTCCTTGTCTCGTTCCACTCGAGAGGACCTTGCGTCTACATACTGCTCAGATGACACTGTAATCATTTGGCAGTAAGTTTCCATGGCATCTCAAACATATTACAGATCGACCTTCCCTTGTGTCCACTGTCCGCTAGCCTACTCAAGACCAACAGACCGACACAATCCTTCCTCTCATCACCACGTTCGCTGACTCATTTCTCCCACTTTTCCACCTAAATACGAAGGAAATCACTAAGTGGCCTTGATTATAATTGAGCAATTCTGTTATTTAATTTTACCTTACACTGGTAGTAGTCTACTGTGAACAGTAAAAGTGGCATAAAAAGAGAGGAATTCAATTTTTTATGCATACGTCATTTTAAACGTATTTTAGACTTTCTATATTATCTGGTCGTAAATTTATGTTAATCGGATTTTACCCCCCACCGAAGTTACCTTGTAATTAATATACATATACATAATCAATGCTCATTCATAATTAAAACACATAATGGACTAAGTTACAAAAGCCGCCATAAATAGGGATAGACTGGGTCAAAACACGCGTTTTAACTATTTTAAAAAATTCAAAGTATTATAGTGCCTGTAATACTACACGTAAAATAAAGTTTGAACATTGCATTTTGCACGGAATTTTATGTTCTTTCGAATGGTGGAAAAATATTTGCTAGAAGTTGGTACTGTATCTAGAAGATTTTTTCGATAAACTGAAAAAAGTGCAAATATTTTGTGGTTTTTTGCTCACAGAAAGTTGTCCCTAGGGCTTTCGAAGTCGAAAACTTAGTTTTACACTACTCTCACTATACCAAACAATATAAAAAAGAAAAATCTTTTACCCTAATTAATGCAAGGTGGGCCATTTTTTCGCTACCTATATACTGGACTAAAAGGGAAATTTGATATTTCGATTAATACAGAAACAAAGAAAATGGGAAAGGGATCTAAAGAACTTCCAGAGTACATTCTTATATATTCAGAGAAAGATAAAAGAGATAGAGCAGCATCAGGAGTAGGAATACTGAAAACAAAGACCCTTCGTAAAAGAGTACTCTCATATTCCTGGATAAGCGATAGAATAATGACAATGAAATTAAAGACTGGAAGATCACACTGCCACATAATAGGAGTTTATGCACCAGTTGGAGGTACGAAGAAAGAAGAAACAGAATTATTTTACTTCCAACTTCAAGATTGTTTGGATAAAGTGTGAAAGAATGATTATGTTGTTATAACTGGCTATCTTAATGCTAGAATAGGTAATGAGATACTACCTGAATTGGTTGGGACAAATGGAGAAGGAATAGTAAATGAGATTGGAAAAAATTTGTAGATATGTGTACATCTAATAAATTAAGAATTACTCATTCCTTTTTAGACATAAGGATATTCATAAATATACCTGGGAAAGACACAATAATAAATCAATAATATATTATGTACTTACTAATCAAAAGATATGACCATATGTGATGGACACTATAGCACGACGATGTTCAGAAATTGGAACCGATCACTATGTGTTATATTAAAAAATTAGAATACCTAAGAGATTCATAAAACCCAAGCGAAGAATATATAATGAAACAAAATTTAAACTTTAGCTGTTGGAAGATCTGAGCGTCCATAAATTATACCAAAGAAGACTGGAGGAAAAACTGACAGGTAGAACTGGTGCCGTAAACATAGATTGGGACAAAATAAAAAAAAGGCTGTGTACACAGCGCCTATGGCAAATTTAGGAGTCCAAAAGAGACGTTAATCGAAGAGATTAAAAATATGGAATCAGGATTTCCAGAAAGCGATTTTGTCAAAAAGGGAAGCATTCCATATATGGCTTAGTAGTAAACGGCAAGATGATTACTTTACGTATAAACAGAAAAGAACCCAAGTTAACAGGCTATCTAGAGCGTTTAAAAAGGGCGACATGGAATCAATTTGTGAATCGGTTAGAAAGAGATATAGCTGGGAGTCAAAGGTATGAATTTAAGATTCTCAAAAACTTAAATCAGACAACATACATACATAACATACATAATATACCAGAAGGCTTGTGGTTACAATATTATGAATTTCTATTAGTGGATAGAAATAAGATAGACTGTATGGAAACCGAACAATTAGGAGAATTGAATGCAATTAACATGGAAGAGTTGTAAGCCTTTTGAAAAAAAGCAAAAAACAGGAAAGCACCAGGTCTAGATGGGTTACGTATGGAACTTTAGAAATATGGAAGTAGGATTGTGAAAATTAGTTTAATACAACTGCTTAATGATATGTGGGCTACAGGTAAAATCCGAGATGAACGAAACACAGCGAAAATAATAAACATCTATAAAAAAGGGAATAAAAGCGATTACGAAAACTGCAGGGGTATATCTCTTTTTCCAACATATTATAAAATTTACGCCAGCATATTGAAATTAAAATTACAACCAATTGCAGAAACAATACTATCAGAAGAGCAGAATGACTTTCGGAAGGGAAGGTCTTGTATTGATGGAATCTTTACCCTTGCAGATTCCATAAGCAAGCTTTATTATATAGGCCGGACGGAACGAGGGAATTAGGAAGACATCAAAGAAGATGGAGTGACCAACATGTATTTAATAATGAGCCTCGGAACGGGTCATCGGCCCAAACCTTGTTGTGGAAGAAGAACAAGGGTGGTGCAGTCAGCATGGCCGCGAGTTCGATCCCGGCCTAAGTCAATGGCATTTGTGTGTACATAAATGTGGCAGTTCACTGTCTGAATATTTACAAGCACCTAAAACGAGTGGTACGGAACAAAATTCCTGCGACTGTCTTAACCCAAAGTGTCAACAATACTTTAATTCATGAACCACGTAACCAACCTGTCAACCAGCCGTGATGACTAACATCACTCCACAATATATAACAAATTCCGAAGAACCGTAGGTAAAAGGCTCTTACTGCATTATTCACTATTCTTTACGCACCAAAGTTTAAAGGGGATTGTGTGTAATCTAAGCAAAATTTATTTATTTATTTATTCATTCATTCAATGAGCTACATACACCTATAAAACCGTCATCCTATACACTGTTCAGGAGATAATAAGGCAAAATAAGATTTTCTTCGAAGAATTTTCTTAGGATCCCGAGCATTTTGGATCACTTAAATGTCCCTAAAAGAGAGAGGTAAAATTAAGGTATAGAAAGAAAGAAAGTTTCCTAGGAAATATTCATACTTATCTTGTGAGTTTTAACGAACTTCTCCGTCTTCGGAACACCAGGCTTACTGGGATGTATACAACGAGAGAGACAGTAATCTCCTACTGCTAGAAACAAATAAAAATATCTTGTAACTTTTCAATGAATAATGCCCTAAAATATAAAAAGAATGGAACTCTATTACAGATTTCGTAAATCTTAAATGAAGCTTAAACAAATAAAAATACTAGTGTGTGTTGTGATGTAGAGTTTATTCCACTATCCTTGATATTTTTTTATTTATTATTTATTAGAATTCATGTCGAGCATCGTGAATAGACTAAAGTACGTATAACCCAACACAAACACAAAGTACACAACGAGAATAATAAATATAATTTACGGAATACATCAGAATTACAGGTATTTAAAGAAAGTCATTAATTCTGTAAAAATGATGTTTGAAGAGTTAGTTATATAAAACACTTTTCAATCTATTTAGAGGAACATAAAGAGACGCATATGGTAACTTGTTAAACATCGCAATGCTATAGAGTGCAAACTGAATTTTGATTTCTGTTAATCGTACAGGCGATTGATTTACAATATAGTTACTACTAGTGTGATATTTATGTATGTCTCTTGTTAATGTAACGGAATCATATTGTATTTATTAGTCTACTGTTAAAATTCTTTTTAGTAGATCTAGCCTCCATATTATCCTCGTTATTTTTGTGGTGGACAAAATGGTGCTAAGTCATGTTTAGATTTGATATCACTTTTTAAAAATAGGGAATGTCATATGGGTCCAAGGCTATATAATATAATAATGTTTGAATGTTGAAGGGATCTCATAAAAAACCGTTAAATTTATAATAAACTTTTATTCATCAATTACTCGCCTCTGAGAAGATTTTCAAATGGAAAATACCTACACTAATAGATTCAGTACAAGAATCAATCGCCAAAAGCTGGAAACTAGAGTTAATAATTGATCTAAAGGCTATGTTTGAATCTGTTTCAACCTAATATTGCTGTAACTTCAATATTCGCTGGTCACAAAACAAAACCAGTACAAAGACTGCGTAAACATTTAGAATGAACCTGAAAGGGGAAATTCATATTTTTTCTAACCAAACTTCTTACTCAATTGTACAACTAGGCCTAGTTCCTGCACTGCTAGAATTTTACTACCCAGAGCAAATCATTGGGTCGACTTGAAATATTGTGCTGCAAGAACATCTTTCGAATGGTTGACATCTGAACAAGAGTGCACGGATGCCACTTTTAATGGCATATGAATAATTATGTTCTAAATAGTAATACATGTTTACCGTGTCCGTTACCTAGAAAATTTGCAATCCTTAAATAATGTGAATCTATTTGTTTCATGATTTCTTTGTCGGATAATAGAATATCGTCCTTTTCTGGCCGTAATATTCTGAAACAGATATCCATGTTTAAATGCAACTAAATATACTTTTTGGCATTGTGTCCCTTTGAAGTGGAGATTAATTTTGCATCTGCCATGATCAGCTGCAGCAAGGTATAATATTCATTATAATGTTAAAGTATATTTTTTCACCGATTGAACTTTATGATCTGTCATAATCAATTTGCACACTATCAGAATAAAAATATCCCATATTAAAACAAATATTTTATAGTGTGTCATATATATTTAAATAATAAGCTACAAAGATTCAAAACTGCAATAATTTAATCATTTTAAGCCTTTCTCGTGGAAATGTATGAACTCTCATACTATGAAACTCGTGAGTAACAAAATCTTGTACAACATTTCTTATACTCTTAAATTACCTTGCTACATTTACATGAACTGTAACATTTCACTAGTGAATGTGAACACTTTCAATTAAGAGATTAAAACTTCTAATAAGTCTTCATTTTACATTACTACATTTACCACCAAAGGTGATTACTAAGAACAATTAGGCCTACTACAAGCCAAAAGAGATAAGATTTTCGAAGTTCTTATCACGCGTTCCCCCGGACGATAAACTATGGTCCAAGGTCAAAGTTAACATGTTCATTCAAGGGTCTGAAGCGCAAATTACAATCTTGAGTAAATCTCTTGCTTTACCTAGTCACACTAATACTCTGGCTTTATAGCCCTGTCATCGTTAACATTATCTATTATTTCAAATTCTAAACAGACACATTAGAAAATATTATAACTTAGTCTGTGTCAAAAAATGTTGTACTTACTTTAAAAACATTTTTATTGATGAAAGCAGTAACCGGAAATTCGAATAAATATATGAACATTATTGTGATCTAATTTTTAAATTGCCTCAACATACATCCAGTAGGAAATTATCAAATTACATATAATATTTTGAAGACAGAAATGAATAGATTAGTCTACAACTAAAGGTTACATGTTATATTTCATGACAAACCACATACAAAATTTACTTCTCACTATGTTTTTCAGCGCCCCTTGTGCTCCTTTTTGTAACTTTTTGGGACGCAAATGAGATTTTTCTGAATATATTTGCGTTAAATGAACGAAAACTCTAGTCACCAGCAGAGCTTTTCCATCGGCCATGACTTGCGATAATTCTTTTATAAGGAATTAATAGAGGGCAGAACTATGCGAGATAATGACAAAACTATGCTACAGTTAACAGTCGGAACGAAAAATGCTTTATCCTTTAGAGTAAGCAGATCGTTAAACATTGTTTAACGTTATGTAGTAATGATTCATGAGTTAATATTAAAGCGAAATAGAGAATTTTAATATTAATGAAGTACGAATACTGACGTCACTAGACAGTAACATACACAATATCGTGGTCAAATAGAAGGAGGTGCTTCGTGTACGATATAGAAGTGTACATAGTGACGAAATAAAATATTGCTAGTTGATACTAGAAATGTAATAACATTGGCAACATTATTTTCCTGTACGACGGCATAAAAAGTAGTTGCACGGAAGGAACTGTACCTCTATCGTCATCTCTAACAAAAGTACAAGAGTTCATTTCTCTTCTTCATAATAAACTAAAACGATAGATGTGTTTGAATATTTCATAATTTCTATGCATATTACAGACTAGGGTAAAACATAATTTAATTATCAGAAAAGTAGTGTCAGTAATGTTGTTTGATAACGAAATACACGAGTAGAAAATGCAATTATGGGTAACTATGACGTTCCAATCATGACAACAATGTTTACAAGGAAACAGATGACAACAAAAAGTAATTATGTTTTCATTTAACATGAAATAACTGGAAGTTCTGACTGTTACAGGGTTTTGTTGACAATTTATCGGCTATAACGATGTACCGAGCGCAGAATATCAGCGTGGGGACTGAAACACGCGTCAGTAAGCAGAATGTAGCTAAGTCAATTATCAGCAGCAACTTCCTATTGCTATCAAATTAATTTACTGTGGAGCGATAGGCTCAGCCTGCAACGCTATGAAAAGCGGAGCACGTCATGTACGCTAAATACATTTCAGCGGATTATAACTTTCCACACACAACTCTGCATAGTTAATTCCTAGCTCCCATTTCATAATAATGGTTGGAAAACTAAAACGATGCATACTTCTAAAATTTTCTAATTTTTCGTCCTTCATTTACCAATTCCGAACTAGGATAACCTATTATCAAAATTCCTTAATAGTAAAACGTAGGCCTTTTATCTCTTAACTTATTTTATTTCATATTACCCGAACATGGGTCTATTTTCTTCAAATCTCTGCACAGAGTTACTCTTGGTATTCTTTTAGAACACCATAAAGAATAAGTCACATAAAAAATGTCGTAAGCAGAGAATCCCGGAGTCATAAATCTCCGTGAGTCATAACTTTGTCAGCATTCATTGTTAAGATTAAGTCTACCTATGTGTTGAGTAAGATTTAGGGGAAGAATATTTAAATCGAAAGACTGGAACATTTCACGTAGTTCTTTCGTGTCCTTGTGAGTTCCTTCTAGTAAATTAGCATTCAAGTCTCCGAGAATAAGAGTGTGTTCTAAAAGTGGCAGAATATTCGGGGGACGAGTTCCAAGTCCCTTACGAAGCCGATTTTCGAAGGTCTATATATAATACCCGTGATTAATTTCTGAGTCGTGGCGACAATCTCAATAAACATTATTTCTGGGTGGGCCGCATATTCACTTGGTGATTGATAAGTTATTTTGAGGAATAAATCTGACTTCACATATGCTCCGACACCTCCCCCTCTTAGTGGTTGCAACATTTTAATTTAATGTGCAAACATTTCATATATAATGTGTCATTGCTTCAAACCTGGAACATAAAGCTGCAAGAAATCTTGTTGTAAGATTGATAGAAACCACAATCTACAAATATCTCTGGATTGGTTAAAAACTGTTCCAGTTTCATGAAATTAGTGTCATGCATGGGGTTTCTACAGCTACTGTTTGCCGTGCTGTTGAAATATACAATATAAACCTATAGATAAGCCAGGTCTTTTTATTTCTTTGACATGTTTCTTCCGCATACCTCTTTAATACTGTTTATTCTGGACACATACCTTGCGCATGGAACCTTGCTGCGGGTCATTTACAGCATTGACTATAAAGAGCAAAGAAGATTATCAGGTATAAGAAGATCTCCCAAGAATCCACCATAACATTTATTAATTTTATAAACTTTGGGATTTTAAATTTTATATCAATGGTCATCTTCGGCTGTCTATCTAATGTTAGGAGATATATTAATAGATATAAACTGTGTGCATCAATTCTTAAACCATTCCAGACGTGTCTGTACCCAATATATTATTTAAAGACAGAGGGAAATAAACTAAAACACAAAAGTTTCTGGCCACTTGCTTATAGAAAGCCCCTTATGGTCTTTCATCCAGCTATTGGCTGAGGTATATTCTTCATAGAACTCGACACAATTTCAGTTTTTTCTTCTTTTGCAATTCTTTATACTTTTAAAATTCTATTTGTTGCTATTCCTGTCTGCCTTTCTGTGCAGTCTGTTCTAGTCCGGACATCCAAAAGTGACTTGAACATTGTGTTAATTTATACTGATTTTGCTGTCTACAATCAGATTCAGATAAAGGTAACATGGGCTAAGTACTTCAAAATAAGTAACATACGTTCCGTTACCGTTAATTGCATGTTGTTCCATCAAAATAAAAATAAGCCCTCAGAGAGAGAGAGAGAGAGAGAGAGAGAGAGAGAGAGAGAGAGAGAGAGAGAGAGAGAGAGAGAGAAAGAGAGAGAGAGAGAATGAGAGAAAGAGAGAAAGAGAGAAAGAGAGAGAGAGAAAGAGAGAGAGAGAGAGAGAGAAAGAGAGAAAGAGAGAAAGAGAGAAAGAGAGAAGGAGAGAAGGAGAGAAGGAGAGAAAGAGAGAAAGAGAGAAAGAGAGAAAGAGAGAAAGAGAGAAGGAGAGAAGGAGAGAAGGAGAGAAGGAGAGAAGGAGAGAAGGAGAGAAGGAGAGAAGGAGAGAAGGAGAGAAGGAGAGAAGGAGAGAAGGAGAGAAGGAGAGAAGGAGAGAAGGAGAGAAGGAGAGAAGGAGAGAAGGAGAGAAGGAGAGAAGGAGAGAAGGAGAGAAGGAGAGAAGGAGAGAAGGAGAGAAGGAGAGAAGGAGAGAAGGAGAGAAGGAGAGAAGGAGAGAAGGAGAGAAGGAGAGAAGGAGAGAAGGAGAGAAGGAGAGAAGGAGAGAAGGAGAGAAGGAGAGAAGGAGAGAAAGAGAGAGAAAATACCCGACGTAGTCTACTGCACTTTTAATTTATATATTTATGTTACACTGTAAGTGAGCCAAAAACCAGGTTGCAGTGTTGCAGACTCACATAACACACATTACATGAAACAACACACTATTTATACGCCAATGCCCAAAGAAATAGACGTAATAATACAAGAACAATCTCTGTTTATTAAAAAAAGAACATATGAAAATATTTAAACAAATGTTCTGATAACGAGAATATAAAAAGAGTCTTGATGTTATAATACAAGTAACTTAATCATCATAAAAGTTATTGTAATAAACATCCATAGGCTAAAATGTATACAATATTATGTATTAGAAAAGTAATTGTAACTTATAACAAATGGTAGGCTCAGGAACATACCTTACCGTAGGAAAGGAGACAGCTACTTCTATATCAATAATAGTGACTCCATTGTCATCGTCATGCTGAGTGCATCCCATTCCTGACCTCCCTAAGTCACAAAAATCTGAAGGATCCGATCCAGTTTTGCGGATCTAATATTAGCATTGATAACCATTTGACCACGCAAATCGCAATATCATGTTTCAATTTTATGTGATAGAAGTTAAAAATAAGGACTCATAAACTTTGTAATGGATTCTATAATGAATATGTTAATAAGGCCCCGGTACAGCAGAATGGCTTAGTAAGAGAGATGTAGATATGTATTCATGAAATTAGAGAATGTTGTTTCTATTGAACATACATGAGAATATATGAGAATATATGGGATTCGAACCCATGATCTTCGGCCTCCGATCCTCTACCAATTGAACTAGTCAGAGCTCGACCACACCCGTTCAAAAAAATCACTGTGCCTCAAGATGACATATAGGCCTATGTCATTAAGTGAGGTAGACCATTAGGGTAATCAGTCATAGGAGACAGTTTCCATCTGGCGGTGTTAAACAAACTAAGGCCAGCTTTGTTGGTAGAACATCGGACGGGAAGCCAAAGGTCATGGGTGCGATTTCCAAGGTCGGATTAAATTTCTCCTGAAATAATTTCATAGCACGAGAGGTTTTCAATGACCTAACAGCTTGTGAAGTACGCCGTGTCCCTGAAGTCCGGTAACACTTTTCTTAATTTATTATACAAAACCAAGAAATTATAAACTTTCATTTATATGTCATAACTAGGGGCCGAATTTTTAGTTTATTTTGTTATAAACGCTGAATTACTTTTTTAACTTATTAAAATAATTTTATATTACCTTTTTACCATGTTCAGACAAATTTCTTTAAGTTTAACTTTAATACGTACAATAAACACATTTAAGAATGCGTTAATTAAGTTTATTTTTACTTAATTTCCATGGATCTGAACCAAAAAACTGTACGAACATTCTTTGCTTTATTTTTCACAGTTTATTGAAAACAATTAATTTTAGAATTATCCCTGTCATTTCCAACCCCACAACATAAGCTCGAGAAGAACGTGTTTGAATTAGGCCTAATCAACAAATTATTGCTTCCTCAAACACTATGAACAGTGTAAGCTTCTTAATGGCTTTAATTTGCTCCTAACGAAACCAGGGATTCGGTTTCACTAATAAAATTTATCGTGATTTCATGATAAATTATTACAAAAGAACAAAATGACAAAATATAATGCTGTATTTCGTCTTTCAAATATACTGGAAACAACGAGCAAGATGCAAACTGTTGGCAGATATTAAAAGTTAGTAATTTCTGGTTTGTTAAGTATTTTATCTTCTTTTAATTAAATAGTTTCAGCCATTTTTATTTTATAACGTTTTATTTAGACATTTTAGTTTTAACGTCTTATTTAGCTATTTTACTTTTCAACGCCTTATTTATCAATTTTTAGGTTTTATAAGATTGGACTATGTGACTGCCATAAAAATGAAACGGATAATTGTTTTCAAATAACATAGTTAGCCAGCAAGAAACAAAAGAGTTTAAACCCTAAGAATCCGGGCCCCAGTCATAACTTATTGAAGAGGAATTGAAATGGCTTTGTTTTCAAGGTTTCGTTTCACAATGACTCAGTATGGGAACCACGTGTACCTTAAATGGTTTGTTTTTCAATGTTTGGTTCACAATTAATCGATATGGGAACCACGTTTAATTCGGCATATCAAACTCTTGCCATGCTTTTTGGAGCTTATCCTCAGTTACGGTGGTGGCAACTTCTTCAAGCTACTCTTCAATTCTAAATTTTGTGGTAAAGGTGGTACACACGATCTTTGATGTATCCCTAAAGGAAGAAGTCACAGGGAGTAATACCCGGGAAGTTGCCAACTGCGGTGAATGTGGGATGTACGAGCATGGATAGTAAAATACAAACGAAAACCACCTGTATTCCTCTTTAATGTGACTGACATATATGAAAGCTCTTTCGTTTGTACTTTTTGTGTCATAAATTTATAAATGTGTTACCGGACTTGAATGCAATTATTTTGAATAATTTTGTTATTACTAGAAACCAAGGTAAAAATTCAATACGTAACATAGATATACAATGAAGACTCATAAATTTTGTAATATCCTGAATAAAAGGACGGGGTGACTTTGAATGGTATAATAGAAAAAGTTGTCATAGTCCTAATTTTATTTGTTGCATTAGATTTATTTTTATTTTTTGTGTTATTAGTGAATACTTCTGTTATAATTTTTTTAGCTTTGAGTAACCTAGATTAATTAACTATTTTGAATGAGGAGCTATTTGCTTAATGTCTAGTTGCACTGTGATAACCTTATTATTTGATTATATGGCATTAATATTTATGGCATCAGTATTTTTGACAGTGAAACCACAGATATTTTGAATCTACTATTCATGTAGAAAATAAGGTAGAGGAAAATTATAAACATCACATTTATCTACTTGAAAATATTTACGGAATCGATTAGCAAAATCCTTTTTGCACATTAAAGTATACTCTGTGTAGTATCTAGTTACATTGTTAACAACCATGAAGCAGGTAGAAGGGAATAGCGTAGAAGTTTAATCAAGAAAAGTGGAAACCTCAGCGGTTGTATTTGTAGAGAGTAGTGTTACCAGATTTTCAGAAGAGCAGGGAGAACGGACAGGTGTTTTTTGTGTAAATAATCGGGCAGATTAACCAACTAAGCGCTTCTGCTCCGTTAATGGCAACCGACATCATCGGGGCAGGTGCGCTGCGTAATCTGAACCTCTGTTACCAGTAGTGTCCCTGTAATGAAGCATTATGGCTACTGCTTTTTCATGTAAATACATACCCCAGTTAACCTAGCTGAAAGTGACTCTTACCACTTGGCTTTATCTTGAAGCACACAGTCTTGGGTTTGAATGGCAAGAGTGCGGTGAAGTGTAGGATATACACTTAAGCAGCTGTGCATGCTCGCGTAAGATCTTAAACGCACATATATGTGCATATTCAAGCACCAACATACACCCTCGCATATGTTACATAACCTATGTACGTACATCTGCTGCTTATCTAATAGATTACAGTCCTTAGACCGTGTCGTATGACAATGCCAACCTCTAAGCCGAATCAACTATATGAATGATGATAATTCATATAGGCTAATATAATGCTGGCTAATAGCCAGATCATAGGGATTTCATTCCACTATTGGATTACATTAATTTAAACCTTGTAACTTTCCGTGGTTTATTTATAACTAGCAGATTTCCGCGGCTTCGCCCACGATAAATAATTCGAAAATTAAAAACTAAGAGCAAAATAATATACACATCATATTTATTAACACTCACACGCAAATCATTCATAAACTAAACGATTAATAATTATAACGAAACAGCTAAAAATCTGTCTTTTGAGTGCATTCCACGATTAGAAAGCAGTGCCTAGGAAAAGCGTCCTCAGATTCGAGTTCCCTCGCCCAGAAAACCGCTGCATGGTGACTTCAATCCAAATCGATTAATGTTTGCCCATTTAGGTCTATTTTCATTATCCCTCTTCCGTCTATGTTGAAAATTTCAAATGTATGCGGGCCACTAGGGCGGGATTACACAATAGAAGCGATCGATAATTTTATTCCATGCAATATGTTGAAAAAATCGCGATGCTCTCATTTTCAAGTTATGACAAAAAAGAAAGCAAAGCCACATGTAGGCCTAATTGATTTGACTATTGAAATGTAATACGAAACACTGATACTTTGATAGCGTTAAAATTCACGTTTTCTTCCAGTCTTTCGCTCATAACTCGCGAACGAAAGGGAAAACTAAAAATCCGTCTTCAAGGTGCATTTGGCCACACTTCAGTCCATCTATGTTTAACATTTCTGCGTGCAGTAGATTTCGCTGGGCATTGCACACATACATAAAAGCCGACAGTCAAACAGACAGAAGAGCAGACAAATACTTTCTATTATTATTATAGATTACTGAGATAAATGGATTTGTGTCTAGTCTTAAATAAGTCAATAGGCCTACTTACATTTCTACAATTAAATTCGGGTTATCTAAAATTCCTGCAAAGGATTTAAAATATGACCTGGTCATTCTGAGAAAATGGACGAATTCAAAGCTTTAGTAACGGAAATTGTTTTCAGTAGTGATTCTTGCAGTTCAGTCCTTTCATCTCCTGCATATAATAATTTATTATGTGACTTACGTTGCATATGAAGGTGGCAATACATTACGTTGTTCAAATGTTTGATTCCTTATGTTTTCTCATCTTCCTTCTTCTAAGACAAAAATAACTCAAATGTAATAATTCCTACGCAAATATACTTGCAAGTTTCTTAAGAGGGGATATATAGGTTTGGGTGGTGAGAAATAGGTAAAATTCATTTTTTTCTTAGGAATGAATTGTTCTTTAACCTTAGAATCTGACATGTTCTTTATTGACTACTTCTACAGTTTGCCTACATACTATTTTAAGATTATTAATTAAATTCTTACAGTTACGGGTAATTAGCTTCACAAAATGACAGCCACGTTTTGTGCACTGGAATGGCGTTTCCGTGATAGCTAATAATTTTGAGTGATTCCCTTTTCTATCTATTTGAAAATTCATATGAACAATATCCTCTACAATGTTCGGAATATCTACACTGTAAGTATTAAAAACATGAAGAGTATATTTTGTTACAGTTTCTTTTACATTGAGTATTTCAAAAGAAATAAACTAACAATATTAAATCAATGATTGTAGCTAGCGTTGTTCAAATTGTATTAAAAATACGTAGAAAAAAATCACTCAGAAATGTTTATATTTGTGGAAATCATTGCGGAAACGGCATTTCAGTGCATGAAAGATCCCTGCCTTTACATAACGACAGCTACCCGCAGCTGTAATAGTTTTATTAATTTTGAAAAAAGTATGCTACTATAGAAGTAATCAATAAAGAGAATTTGTGATTACAAGGTTGTAGAGCAAATCATTCTGGGGGGAAAAAATAACGAATTTCACATATTTCTCAGCATATCCTATACTGATATCCTCTATATACTGTATATTGATATTCTATACTGATATCCACTATATATATTGATATCCTATACTGATATCCTATAATTCCAAACAATAATTTAAAATATAATATTTAAACCTAATTTTCTTACATTCCGAAACAGGAATATGTTAATACCAAGTCTCTCCTTCCGTCTGCATAGTGTAAGGAACAGGATTTATTATCATTAGTAGACTTCGGACTTTTAGGTCGCTAAAAATGCTGTTTTAGGTACCTTAAACCTAATTTTCTTACATTCCGAAACAGGAATATGTTAATACCAAGTCTCTCCTTCCGTCTGCATAGTGTAAGGAACAGGATTTATTATCATTAGTAGACTTCGGACTTTTAGGTCGCTAAAAATGCTGTTTTAGGTACCTAAAATAGGCTCTAAAAACTGGAAAATAGGTTATAAATATCGTAAAATAGTCTCTTATAAAATCGTTAAGCTGCCAATTTTCTGAAATATCTCAATTGCAATGCAGATTATTATATTTATTGAAATAATCAATAATCATGATAAAAGACAGGTATAGGCCTATGGTACACAGAATTATCTAGACCTATTACTAGGGCCTGTATTGCTACCATAACAGTGAAAACCTTATCCCTGCGCCCAGAAGCTACGCATATCATACTAGCATATTCAACCCCTTGTGATTTTCTTTGTAATTCCCAGGAATTTTTCTCCTGAAGACGAAACATACCTTACTACTTAACCATTTCACAAATGTGTCATGTACGGCACATTCCGATCTAAAATTTAGTACGAACTGAAAATAAATGCTAGAATTTATAACAAAAATTTTCTTATTTTGAACTTTAGAGGATAAAACAAGCAAAAAAAATAGGTCCTGATCAGTTTCCTATACAATGTTTTCGTCCATATATCACTTAAGGATTAAAATAGGTTTTTACCTAAAATCCGAAATCTAATCATTAGTAACATTATTCCAATTTTTCATTTGAAATGTGAAGCATAAATCTTATTTGTATACAAATACTTGCACTTAATACTTTACCAGAGAAGTTAGAGCATTTATTTTCATTTACATTTCTTTCCACTCTTGCTGTTTACTCTGCTTAAAGTCAATTTACCAATGATCAGTACAAAAACTTTGCGAACAATAGATGCAAACTTCCTGCTTGCCTGAGTTCTATGTGACGTGTCTGGAATATTATTTACCTACATATATCATTAATCAATATTTATAAGCTAGAAAGTAAAAACAGTTTTACATGTAGCAACGTCAAAAGAATATAATCAAATCTATAATCACTGTTAATACATTCACTATACTTACAAAATTGACTCTGTTTCACTCAGCGCATTATTCAATTTTTAAAATTTCCCCATTGTCAAATTCCTAAC
This sequence comes from Ectobius pallidus, assembly GCA_964059195.1. Classification (NCBI taxonomy): domain Eukaryota; kingdom Metazoa; phylum Arthropoda; class Insecta; order Blattodea; family Ectobiidae; genus Ectobius; species Ectobius pallidus. The sequence goes on from CAXKWD010000300.1 coordinate 22,945, forward strand.
ATTTTCGGGAAAATTTGTATCTTCTGTCATAACAATGCACGTCAGTTCTTAGTTCGTATTTATTTATATTATCTTTTATATGTATTAATACCAAGAAAGCATAGATATTTACAACGCTCATGATCCCCTCACTGACTAAAAAACACATAATACAAAAAAGTCTCGTATTCTAACGTTCTACTTTCTGACTTTTCTCACAAGGTACCTGATTATTATTCTATAGCCGAATGATTTTGTAAAAGGATTAAAGCAACGCTGATCTTTGTTAGGTAAGGAACAACATAACATGGCATGCAATGTCACAAACGGGAAGATATCTAACTATTCTGAAAACCGGTTGAGTAACTGGTTGCGGCTCAGGGGGTGAGCCCTCACGGACGCGCACACGTAGGCCGCGTGCACCCCTAGGAGACAGAATGATGTGCATGCCCTAAGGTTCTCAGGTCAACAGACTCCACCACGAGCCCCCACGGAGCTCCCATATATCCATCAAGTACCAAGTACCATTCTACGTGCACCGTATCCTTTGGTCCCTCCTTCACAAGAGCCCCAGGGTCACGGCACACCCTTACGTGCGCCATACCTTCTGGTTTCCTCTAATCAAGAGCCCCAGAGTCACGGCACACCACCAGCAACTTCCAGACCACAAGCCCGGGGCAGGGTGGGGGAGGCGTGTAGCAGAGTCTGCAGCGGAAGCTAACCCGAAACCAGGAAAGGGGAACAGGTGATAATGAGGCTAATGAAAATTGAAGTGGAGAGTGTTGGTGGAAGGAATGAAAGGGGGAAACGGGAGGTTCTCCGAGAAAACCCCCAAAGTCACAGCTTTATTCACCACGAATGACACACCCACCTGACTGTGGATTTGAACCCAGGACCGCTTGAAAGCCAGGCCCACGCGCTAAGCATGAACCACCTTGACGGTAATCACAAACGGAAATATGAAGAGAAGTAAATCGAACAAATTGCCTTCCGATATGAGGGGTTCAAGCAGTAATGGAGCCAGAAATTCATAAGATACTGAAAATATAAGTCCAATGAGCAAAGATTTCTTCAAGGACCATGCAATAATAGATGTCATTTACAATATCATGCTTTTTTTGGAAAGCTCTCCGGAAGGAAACGGTTGCGACATGTCCTAAAAATCTAGATTTCGTAACTAAGGGTTGCAACTTTTACTTGAAGTATACTGGCAATACTGAGTTACGGCACTGCGTAGTTTATGCTGATAATTTCGAGGTTCTTAATATTCAGCTTGTTTGCATTTTGCATACAAAGTGGGGAAATGATAGAATTGTGAATGACGGAATTATACCAGTTCCAAACATACTTATGGGATTTCAACGACTTGAGTTTCAAAAATAGGGTGAAACCGGGAATTTGTTATGAATAAAATGGGTGTATTTACCTTGACAAAATCGCTCTCCTGAAATTAGTAGCGGCTCGTGGTTGTAAACGTAGGTGAAGCACAAATCAAGGTTTGCAAAGTTTATGTAAATGTATCAACAGTAGGAAGTACAATGTTCTCCCACATGATCTCATAGTGTTCAAGGGAAGAAGGTGGCTTTGTTATTTATCCCTGCTATCAGTGCACATACCTGTACATTATTACATTACAATTCTTACCTATCTTTTATGTATAGAGCTGATCCATCTCCTTGAAGACTGCAGAGCGCGAATAACATTTAAAAAGTCACTGAATCCAATTTTACATTACAGCTTATGATAAATTTATATTGCCACACACGCTTAAACTAAAAAGCAATTTAATAAAAACCTGAAGCACACCTGAACTAGTAAAGTGAAATCACTTTTAAATATACGTTAAGAACAACCACAACTGCCACATAGCAACACATGGAACAGACTGATAATATTGGTGGGAATGCAACTTCCCATGAATAGGCATCACAATAGCGTGGCTGAGTTCAAAATATAAAACTTACTTTCCATTTGCTTCCATGGTACAGTGCTATTAAAATATTAGTGGGATTCTCAATTAAGACTCTGCAAAAATTTAACCAAAACAAAAGGAAACCGAGGATATATAATACCTCCTTATCTTACTTAATAAAACTTGAAAAATAGAATCAGAGCTACATTTATTTTAATTTGTAGAAAGGCTGGAATATTTAGGAGAGAAGTTACTTTTAGACGGTACATGCCGGGCAGACAAGTTGTCATTAATCTATCAAATTAGCGCAGAAGGCCAGAAGACCAAAAATTGTCTCCTTCAAATATGGCTTATATCTCGGAGTGAGGGTGGAATGGCGGGGAAAATTTTCTACGCGTTGGCTTAGCAACCGCTGTAAACAGAATTTTAGGAAGAAGACCAAGAGAATCTGGAAGGTTTGTTCTTCTGCCAGACCATTGGTGTTCCGCGATTGCCATCCTGGTGAATGTTCAGGAACTGCGAAACGCTTTCTCTGGCGCGGACATTCAAACATTATATTACTGAATTTCAACTTACGAAAACTACAGTAAAAGTAATAGTGATAGTTATCCAAATATAATAAATATAATGATCATATAAATAATTATAAATAAATTTCGAATCAAATAAGTCGTAAATGGTAGGTGAATTTGTTTTTCACCATCTTCCCCTGAATAGCCGCTACTGCCTTAAACTACGGACACGAAACCCAATCCGTCATCCAAACAAACTTCACTGATTACTGTAACCGAATGTAGCATTTCTTTCTCCCTTTATTGAATTGTGTATGTTTAACGCAGTCGGTTATATTTCACGAATTGTGATAAAATAGCCAAAGTCGTTTTACATGTAAATATTGTTATTGTGACTATTTACCATTAAAGTATTGTAAATCTTTAGAAATCTCAATGTCTGTACTGGTTTAAGACCCATTTTACTGTCCACACTTTTAATATTTGTACTTAATAAATATAACTTTATATATTTAAGGAAATGTCCATAAATTTACATACTTCAAACGACTTATTTAAAATATTATTCATATTTTATCATTCTGAAACCGTCCAATAAAAATAAATTTCGTGGCTGCATGAGTATTTAAATTCTGTATTCCGGCTCGTTTTCTTGTAAAACGTAGAACTTTCATCTTTCCTGCTTTACCCATAAATGCCCATAATCTAAATAGTTCGAACATTCAGCACGGTAAACAACCGAAGTAGGCTAATTCGCTATTACCACTTTGAACACTGATATAAATTGTTACCAATGAAAATATGACATTAGATTTCCTTCGTATATTGTAGGCTTATTCCGTAAAAATGCTGATTCCGAGGATTAACGTAAAAGAATCCCATTGGGCATCAATAAAGGAAATAGGTTATTTGACAAGAGCACATAAAACATTTTTTGTGTTTAAATTTTTGTATACCTTGATCAATAGTCAACCTATGATTAAAAGTTATATTTATGATTTTAAAAATTCTATTACCACTTAACTAACACACAAGAGTTGCCATACATCCAACAAGTGAAATCAAGTCAACAGTTGGGAAGGATAAGTATAAAATGTAAAGTAACAAGTTTATTTTTAACATGGTTTACCATACCAGCCATATTTTTCTGACTTTGTTATGCATCTTAATAAGTTAATATTTTTTTAAAAATATACTAATAAAATTTATTAAAACTTAAACTTTTCATATTACAATGTAAAACAAGGTTGTTTCAATTGATGATACTTTTATTATTTTACGCTTTTCAGGTCATTGAGCTTTCATGAGGCAAAATATATTTTCCACGTTAATATTGTGATTAGGAATACAAAAATATAACTCAGCTAGTTTTCAGTGATTCTAAAAACTGCTCCCGAGATTTGCACAATTGAAAAAAGAACCTACACTTGCATCAATTTGCTTATTATTCTAACTTTAAATTGGTCAAGTGTCATTTTGTTAATCAATTAATTGTGTTAATTATTTGTTAATTATTGTTAATTATTGCTTATTGGAAATGAAACGTAGTTGTCGCAACGTGGTTGTGCTTAGGCCTATTTAATTGTAGGCTTATACAGATAAGGAAAATTTTAACACTTAATATTTTTCTTGTCTTAACCATTCACATCTAACTCTTAAATTGGCATTTATTTTAAATAGTCTTTATAGATTTCTGGCGGGACACTTTTCTTAGCTCACAAAATTGGGCCAGTCCCGTTTTTCGCTACAATTCCGGTTTTTTGGTATGTATGGTAACCTTTATACACACGAATTAATCTTCAGCAGCAATCAATAGTTATGATAGCATCACATTTTGAATTATTAAACACCTAACTTCTCAGTGCATTTTGTGACTCAATTGTTATTAGTCCAATCTAATTGTCAAGAATGGATGCAAAATTTAGGGTAGAGCTAATTTTTTTATATGATGTCTGGGATGGTTTTGAGAGTAATTTCTGATATTTTGCCAACAAAATTTTTTGCCGCCGGAGCCGCCATCTTGAAAAACTTCAAAATTTTCGATTTTATTTCTGTTTTTGCCCATTATCTGCCAAAATACCCAACTGACAAATATGTTTTATTATCCCTCCTAAAAGTAGACTAAATTTGCTACAGTTTGAGATCAAATTGAGTTTTCTACCATGAATAGTTTCGGAAATACAGCTCTCTGAATTTCAGCAACATTTTGCAAAAAATGAAAAAATCTGAACTTTCAACTAGTTTTTGCTCGCTATCTTCTAAATGACCAAACCTATAGTAAAACTCCTTATGGTAACTTAAACTAGAGGTAATTTTCAACTTGTTGAGTACTTTAAACGTATGCTACCTCTTACAGGTCACAAGATACAGAGGCTTAAAAATATATATACAGCAACGATTGAATAATTATATGTGCATACAAGTTAGGAGCAATAACTGCACAGAACATTCGCTTATATACAAAAAGATTTATTTAGCTGGAGTTCTGGTGAAACACTGCATTGAATTACTTGTTTGTTCAGTCTTCGGCAGAGGGACCTGGGCAGTTGACGTCTGCTATTTCGTCCGTGATATTCACAATCTGGCCAGTGTTGATAAAGTTCTCTTCAGTGTCTTCATCCAAAAACAAATTAAGTGACTCATCAGGAGTGTCATCATCCTCACTGTCGAAGGACAGGACTGTCAGTAGGCAATGTTTTCGCACGACTGCCCATTGCAATGTTTGCATATGGTTGTGCACTTTAATCCAGCTTTACGACACGCACCAGCGTTTAAACACCCCTTCTTGCAGGTACAGGAAATACTTTTCAGAATTTATTCTGGAGCTGACTCCTTCTTGGCATTAAGAGGAAACAAAGTGTTCACCCAACCCCACTTCAAAGGGTCTTTGTATTCACCGAGCCATGCCTCAACTTGGTGGTATGTTCGAATGGCATGAAGTTGAGCCGCATCACTGGTTGGGGCAGCCTCGCTAAGTTAAATTTCATTCTTCCTGCAGCTTTTACAAAATATTCCGTGCCGAAGTTCGTCAAGTGTTTATGTAGCAGGGTCTCCTCCATATAAGTGAACCAAAAAATGTTGGCCCACTTCAGCCACTTCTCCTGATGTACTGTAGCTTGAGGGTTCAGAAATACATTAGCCTCCTCTTCTAGTTCAGGATGCTTCAAAATCAGCGAACAGAAGTGGTTTTTCCCGTGGCCACTTCTTTATATGAGGGGATGGTAATGCAGTGAGAAGAATAAGGAGGTCTATGTCCTCCCCAACTACAAAGACAGTGACGTATTGATATACCATTGAGAAGGCAGTGCTAACAATCAAGACATCTGCATCTCCAACAGCCTTTTTCACTTGTAATCCAGCTTTTGGCAATTCATTTTTTAGAAATTCTACGAAGCGCCTCTTGTTTTCATTGGCGAGAAAAGTTTCTTCTGAACTTTTCAAAACAGCAGTTCTATCAAAGATGACATCAGGAAATGAACGCGCAGCCCATCGGAATCTCTCACAATTCTTAGTGCTTGTTTGATTAGCGTGCGATGTGCGGAGCAGTGACAAAGAGCCTCTTAGTGCCACTCCTCTGAAAACATGTTTCCATTTCCGGAGAACTGTATCTGCTATAGGAAATAATTTTTTCAGAGGACACTGCAAAGTGTTCTTCTAAAATAAAACGCAGTTCTTTCCAAATTAAAATGCTGTAGGCCTACCTACACCAACTTTTCTTATTATTTTCTGTTTACATTGGTTTTCTTAGTCTTTTATCATTTTTTTTATATGTTTTTTTTTATTGGCCAATGTGAAGTTATCCAGGGTCCCTGAGCCATAGGCTATTCCCCTAGACAAGCCTCGAAGTTGTTCTTCCTTGTCCAGAAGGTTAAGCCCGGGGCCCACGGTTCGTCTTCAGTCATCGCAGCCGCTCTGAGCCGCCTCATGTCTGGCACATGTAACTTACATAAAACATGGTACATGGAATCATCTTCACAGTTCTCGCAGCAACATAATGAATCTTCTGCTAAATTAAATCTGGCTAGATATGCTAAGAATGATCCATGTTCCTTTAGAAACTGCGATGTGGCAAAGTCCGGAGTTATCCAGGGTTGTTTCAGTCGTTTGATGACACTCGGGAAGAAGTCCTTAATAAATTCTTGGAAATACTGTTTTGGTTGTTAATTACCATGTAATATTTAACTATAAGACGACACAGGTTTTACTGTGAGAAACGCCATTTAGAATATCCTAGGCAAAACTAGATTTTTTGTACCTTCGATAAGTTTTCTGAAATGTGAGGAGTTGTAGATACCTCTGTATCTGGTGACCTATAATAGGTATCAAAACGTTAAAATACTCAGCTTGTTGCAAATTTACTCTAGTTTAAAAGTTATCCTTCAAAATTTTACCGAAGGCTTGGTCATTTAGAAGATAGCGAGCAAAAACTAGTTGAAAGTTCAGATTTTTCAATTTTTTGCAAAATGTTGCTGAAATTCGGAGAGCTGTATTTCCGAAACTATTCATGGTAGAAAACTCAATTTGATCTCAAACTGTAGCAAATTTAGTCTACTTTTAGGATGGATAGTAAACCATATTTGTCAGGTGCGTATTTTGGCAGATAATGGGCAGAAACAGAAATAAAATAGAAAATTTTAAAGTTTTTTCAAAATGGCGGCTCCGGCGGCAAAAAATTTTGTTGGCAAAATGTCAGAAATTACTCTCAAAACCATCCCAGACATCATATAAAAAAATTAGCTCTACCCTAAATTTTGCATCCATGTGACTTTTTTTGTGACAATTTGACTGGACTATATGCCTACATTATTGCATTAAAATAACATTTACGGAATTTTGAGAAAACGCAACCGGGAAAATATTGGTTAACGCATTGCATATTGTTACATTTGGTAGAACTGTGAAGTTCTGTTAGGTGGTAGGTTGATAGCACAAGGAGGTGCATTGTGTTATGTCTTATGTTAGATCGATAAATACTGAGGATGTTTTAAATATTTGTTAGTACATCGAAAATGCGCACGGAACTTTTACTCTGAGAACGCAAAAACTACAAAAGCAGGAAATCAAAGTGAGGTGCATGTTAAACGTACGGTTAGAATAGAATATAATATTTTAAGAGTTTTGCGGTCGAAATCATTTGAGGAATGGTCATCAATGCCATGGCAAGGTATCGGCGTATCTCATTTTAAGGAATATACAGCCACTAACAACTTCATGGCGGAGAAAGTTAAGGTCACTTCTTCAGAATGGACGGCCCTCTTGAAGTTAAATATAAATTATGCCAACTTGAAAGGAGTTCCTGGAAATCATGGTGAATCGAACGGGACATCCCTTTGTCGCAGATGTGCAAAGGAGACTGAAACACCAGGCCATGTGCTCGGATCTTGTCCCTTCAATTCTCTCCTGATTACCCAGAGGCACCACAAGTTGAAGCATGCACTTACCACCATGCTAACAAAACAAGGATACGAATGCTTTGAGGAAGTCCATGCTATTGACGGGACAGGATCCAATCGCTTTGCCGACATCGTGGCTTTTAAGAAAGGATCACATGAAGCTTACATCCTTGACCCCACAGTAAGGTATGAAAATAATGCTGCTGACCAAGCAAACAACGTAGAACGTGAAAAAAGGATATATATGAAAGCTGTATTCCTTTCTTTAAAGAGAAATATAGGAGGAATTTTGGTGATCGGCATTTTACTGTCCATGAACTTTTATTTGGAGCAAGAGGTACTGTCTACCGATCAGTTGCTGACGTACTTAGGAAGCTGGGACTGGACTTATCATCCTTAAATCAGATGGAAGAAAACATCATTGCTGACTAAGTGGGCATATTGCACCACCATATATATAAGAATATATAGTAAAAATTGTTTAGATGTTTTGTTCAATATTGTTTATCTGTTACCCATAATATTTTACCATCATATGAACCATTGCCAAAAGTGATTGATTGGTATGCTGTGTTTATGGCAACTTGCTTGAAGCAAGCAGCTCATTTTATTTATTTAATAAAATGTTTTCTCTTTCTATATATATATATATATATATATATATATATATATATATATATATATATATATATATATGTATGTATGTATATATAATGTACAGAGATGTAGCAAATTGGATAATGTGATAATTATATTTATAATTATAATTATATTTTATATATAATGTACAGAGATGTAGCAAATTGGACAATGTGATAATTATATTTTATCTAATATCGAAATATGTTGTACTTATAGCTATAACAAGTTCAGCATTAAATTGTTTCTGCTGTAAAAGTACCTAAACAGCACGATTCTCTAATTTTGACGCTGTCTTTGTAACCATCTTGATTACGCTGGGTGGTAAATTTAAGTTAATATATTTAATGTTAATATATGTTAATGTTAATATATTTAACACCCCTTATATTGTAGAGGTGCAGCAGGGATACACACAAGTCGTATAGAGTTATAGCATAGTTCTTATGTCCTAGCAGAAATGCTCAAAGTGGCCTCCATCCGTTTCTATTCAAATCTGACATCGAAGATCAGGATAATGGAGACAATCTGGTATTTACATATTGTTAATGCCAAATGACTTGTGGGCCAATCTACTTCTTGACAACATGTCTCTTTGATAACAGGAATTAATTAATTCAGGGAGGTCAAAAAAAGAAAGAAACAATAAATTTGCTTACTATATTGTTAAACAAAACGTTTCTAGGTTGTCACGGAACATACAGTCAAGTGCTTTTAAGAAAGCCTTACAGGCATTACTAACATGAGTTACTTCTCTTTCTGTCTGTATGTCTTTATTTTCTTTCTATCTTTTTTATGTTCACCTTCTTTACTGTTGGAGCTGTACTACTTAAGCTGTTATGAAATTGTGGGGTAGTAATACTTAATAGCGCCATAGGACTTCCGGAAATGACTACATATCTTGGAATTAACTACGGTAGGGTGCAACGAACATTCAAGCGGCATGTGAATCCTCTGATCCAACAAATTCCTGACAACCACCCTCCGATCCATCTTTGAGAAGACTGAAACGAAAACGCCACACTGATCTACGACTATAAAAATACAAAGTCATTTCCGTATGAAGCTTGTTAGTGTAATTTTGTCTGAAAGCATTTTTAATGTTATGTAATTATAACTGGTGGTACAACTGGATTGTAACGATTTGTTACAATGAGGTTAGCATACTGTAAAAAATGTAATTCATATGGATATTGCGATAGTTTATAACGTTCATTGTTGAATGGAACGACTCAAAGGATTGCTTGTTCGTGTCATTAATACGATAATTCTGCCCTAATTGTGATGGAATATGGCTGTGCTCAGAGCATGCAGACTACAAGCACATGTGTGGATGAATTCTTTTTACTTTTAGAGTAAATTGACAATATTGTCGAAAATTAAACAAAAAGCTCTAATATTAATAATATTCATATAACCGTTGTCTTTTGTACTTATTCCTTTCAAAAAGGGATAGATCTTCCTGATCCAAAAAGTTTTAAAATCGTACTGGTAATATAATCGATGCAAGCCTATAAATCGTCATTTTCCTACATATTAGCCTACGTGATCTAATGGAGTAGAAAGTGCTTATTTAAGAAAAGTCCATGGTTTGTGATGGTATCATCAATGGAGAAGTTTACAACTTCAGTCTTCAAAATTATCATAGGTACTAATTACTGCGAGAGGCCCGGACTATATCTTTAGAGAATCCGGACCTCGAGTTATATTTAGTGTGACTAGGTAACGAATAGTCAGAGAATTAAGTATGTATGAGTAATACAAACCTAGGAAAACGAATAAAACTATGCTATGCTATGCGGTGGTCTAGAGGTAGCGTGCCCGCCTCTAGAACCGAAGGTCGTGGGATCAAACCCGGCCGAGGTCGATGGGTTTCCAGGACGTAAAAATCCTAGGAACGGAATCCTCCGGGAGGGACTTTAAGCTGGGGGGCCCGTGTCATATATTTACGGCACATAAAAGAACTTCAAGCCTAAATTGGAGCCTCTGGACGAAGTTTCTCGGCCCTTTCACGTCTTTAGTTTCCAGAGGGGGGTTGAGAGGCGATGGGCTTACAACCTGTTCCTCTGCCCTCTCTCGGTAAACAAGCGTAACAAAATTCACATAATTAAACAGGCCCTTCGCCCCAACATACGGGATATAGTATTCCAGAAGAAGACGAAGATTTGTGTCACTGTAAGCGAAATAGCCTATGGCGGAACAATCGATATATTAAAGTCCTATATAGATCATCCAACAGTAATCAATATTTGTGCTTCGTGCTACTATTCATCAGCTGTAGGCTGTTGTATTTTTGTTGATTGACGCCACTGATAAAGTAATATCGTGTTATTAATATTGTATTTATTATTATGCGATATTTAAAACGCTCCACCACACATATAAATAATTAAACAATATTGTCATAGGCTAGTTCCTTTTGATCATGTGCAGCCTAGATATACCCAGTCGCTATAATGAGTAATTACGTAAATTGGATTTGTAAAAGGAGTTACATGCGTGAATACGTTTCATTGTTCAGTGTTTGTGAATTTACGTAAATAACAAATGAACATAGGTGCGATAAAATTAAAGTGTTAAAAATAAGACGATAAATTTATGATTTGCAGTTTGTTGATTCCACATAAACTTACACTGCACTGACCACTGATTCGTGGGCTAAATGGGTTTTCAAGTAAAAAATCCTTGTTATAACTATAAGTTATGTTACAGAAATGCTATACAGTCTGCCCGGAAATGTTTAGACAGAGGGATGGGTATGTATTGTCCGCTCTAGATCCGGCCCTAAAACATTTCCGCGCCGACCATATGTGGATGTTGCATTTACAGGAAATTTTCTATTGTGCAATTCACCATTCGCTTCAAGTTTAGTTTTCCAAAGCTTCCACCAATATATCATTAACCAATTTTATAGGCTTTTTTTATTCTAAATTCTTACGGAAAACGAAATGCTGTTTATATACAAAACAATAATCAAAATTTATTGCCAAACAATATAAAAAACAATCGTTCACATGTTCATACATTCATCATTCGTACTTTATACCAAAAGAGTTAAAATATGTTGTAAATTACACAGTACATGAATAGGCCTATTCCTAAAATACCATTCACAAACATATAAGTTTAAAAACTATGTTTTCCTATCATGTCTTCAATTCCTTGGCGTCTTATAGAAAACACTTTAAATGTACACTGTTTAATGAGTGTTGCATCACAAGAAAATAACATTGTCTAAAATGTCTATTTACAAAAGCTTCCCTATAAAGATCAGTAAATACTTTAGTATGTGAAGACTATACTACAATCCTGGTGTTGTTTCGATTTTTTATAATACATCTTAGTTTTCAGTCGAAACGTGGAACCTATTATTCCTGTAGATGCATTTAGATATTATATACTATTATATTATCGTCAGTCCTATACAATGGATGCCGTGAGCCTTGTATAATATGCTACTACGAATACATTGTGTGTTTTAAATTTTAAATTTTATTTGTTTCGAATGACTGCAACCGAAAGCACCAACTGAAATACTCTAAATGTAAGTTGTCTTTCTCGTAGGGTAATTTAAGAACACGCAATTAAGGTTAATTAAGTCATTTGCGTAATTAGTATTCTCCTGGAAAGACATAGACATGTTTGCTTGTTCCACCTAGGGATAATGTTGCATAAGCTACTATATGAGTAGTATGGTTTTGTTCATGACGTCACAGGTGGAATGTGGAATGAGAGGGGAAACGGGTCACGTGACAGGTGGAGGGGAGGTTTGTAGGAGGTGTTTGCAATTATTAAGTGACAAGTTACTTAACTATGGAATAAATTTGCATAAAATATTGTAATGCTGATTCCTGAGCACATTTAACCCTTATGTTCACTTCTTTTCAGTTTATAGGACGTGATAAAGGAAATAGACTAGGCTAATTAAATCAGATATGCGACTGGCTGATATCAAACTCATTCTTATATGTTATTGGTCCAAATCGAAAGAAAGACGTATGAGATATGATGTCCTTATAATGTATTGATTAGGACTTAGAAATAATGATAGTTTTCATGGCAATGTGTTTTAGATATTATAAACGAGTCTGTATTGGATAGCCAAGAGTATTTTTAAGCTACCGTACGTAGTTTACAAATTAGATTGGATCTGAGAGCTTAATGACAATTTATTATGCATTTATACATTCCCACCTTTCTTATGGAACCATGTTATGGGGCAACCATAACTCAGCTTTCAATCATTTTAGACTTCAAAAGAAAGCATTGTGTATTATAAGCTGAACTCACTTTAAGAAACATTGTAAACGTCTCCCTATTTATTAACTATTAACCATTTATTAACATTACTTTGCATTACATTTCAAATAGACCTTTATCTCTATCTTGTATATAACTTACATTTTACAATGTGTTTTATATAATATTAATAACAACTTAAGCTCCTTTGATTTTGCTGTTGACTTTCATGACTACAATACCAGGCACTGCGTTTTGATTAAAACTGAGAGGTGTTATTATTACACCTCTCAAAAGTGTTTTATGTATATATCTGTCAAATTGTATAACGCAATACCTAGGTCAACAAGCAATCTAGATTTTGTGTCTTTTAAATCGTATGTTAAGAATGTTTTAATCCTGAATTGCTATTATGACCTAGATGAATATTTCAACTTTGTTAACCTTTCGTAATTTCTATCTGACAGTTTTTTTATTGATGTGTGTTTGTTGATACTGACAACGTCATATATGTATCTTCATATTCGACACATAAATAATTATCTACAAAAAATCTTTGTTAGTTGGATAATATCAATGCAGCATTCGATAGAACACAAAGTTAATGAACTAAACTTAGAAGTAGGATCAACAAAGCATTTAAGGCGAAAGAAATTAATTGTCCTTTAAAAACTGTATACCTGAATATAGGAAACTAAACTTTTATGGAAAACATTTAGTGTTGAAATTTTAATACGATAGTATTGGTCAGCCCATGTAGGCCTAAATATATTATATTTCAATTTGGTAACCAATAATATTACGCAGCAAAAAATTTTAAGTATAATATTAATTATGTTTGGAATGGTTTATTCTTCTCTAATAGAAGTAGAATATGAAATGTAATTGACATAGCAAAGCGAGGAGCTGTTTTAGCAGCTTAGGATGGAACTGGCCGAGGGAGTGGGACCGAGGGAGTAAGGGGAGTACTCCGATGGGGTAGACGGCTGTATATAGAATAATATGTAAAATATATTTGGTTGGTGTGTTTAAGGGTATTGCTGGTGTATGTGCTATTTTTTTAGGGGAATGTGTGTGTGTGTGTGTGGTGTTTTGTTTGTATATTTACTAGTTTTAAACTGTTTGTCTGGGTGTTTTTAGTTTTACTTTTAGGGTACATTTTTGCTTGTGCACAGTTAAAGCATGAACAGCCTAAGGGCTCATGCAACGAATAATGTAAAAATATAGTTTTCCTTGTTAACAATAAAAGCACTTCATTCATTCATTCATTCAACTCTATCATTCGGCATACCGTCTGTTTGTCTGTAAATTTTGTTGTTACAAATCTACGACAATTTGGCATAAATGTTTCTTGAAGTAATTAAGAACGACATAGCTTATGTGCAAGGAAATTTATTTTTGGATTTCGTTTCAAGATAGTGGCTGCTTTAATGGTTCCGTTTAATGTAATGTTCAGCTTCTCTAAACGATTCTAGCCTAACGGTTCACGCTATAACAATTCGAACACTCATTAAGTATAAAATTTTATGGAACATTGTTTCAGTACTTTTTGCCATAACTCTAATAGTTTATCGACAAGTGGGCAAATGTTTTTTGACATAAGGTCTACAGTAGTTCACAGAACTACTAGTTAATATTACAGCATGATTTCTTTGCTTCTTAATATTATTAGCTACTAAATTAAAATATATCTTACATCTGCTGACATTAGAACGATCTCTATAAAAGTTTCACTTTTGGTATCAAGTTGACTTCCAAACTGGACAATCCTGTGATGTAAGTAATGCATTACCAACAACCATTTTCTACAGAAAGAAAACAAATCGTTTACCCTGGAAAATTAAGCATACTCCACTTCGGATCAAAATTAAACATCTCACTTGGATAATTCGCATAGGAAAGTAATTAGAAAAGTAAACCTCATTGGTACAACTACATAAAGTCATTATGTACTACAAAATACGTATAATTGTTACCCCAGTTTCCCTCTACTTGTATATTCTTTTTCAAATGAAGGATGCGACAAGTACTTTGATCCTAAGTCCATGTTCACATTTCTCTTTACGAAATTCGCGACTTATCACAATGTTATAAAGCCAAATGGTTAATTCACTCACTCACTGCCAATGTTGACCCATTTACAGATAAGCTACAAACTTAAAAATATAAATTACACCTATAGGTTTTAACCCGTAGGCCTAAACAACGGAAAAATTGTAAAAGAAGATTAATTTTTTTTTTTTAACCCGGAAACTTTTAAAAATGGCGGACGAATCTTTAATACTTGGGCAGACCTTTTATTTGGATGATTATAAATAATAGCTAAACGTTATGTCGTATGAATATCGGATAGCAACAAGAGTAATGGATTTTGAAAGGTCTATAATATTCATCGTATCACCGTTTTCGTTTCTCCATCGGCTATACCTTAGTTTATATTTTCTGACTTTAAGTAAATTTTGTAAATTTTTGACACGTTATGTATTGTTTAATACGTTTGTGGGGCAGTTACAACCATTCAAATTAGCAGGAATATCGCCATACCCAACTGCCGTTATGATGCCAAATTTGGTCATTTTATCCGCCCAATGAGTATGAAAAATGGACTAAGTAGCCTTGTTGTAAGTCACTTCTATGACAGTCACTCACTCACATTAATATATTCCCGCTTTCACAAAAGTTATAAACTTTAAATTTAGCAGATTTTTAGCTATTAGCCTGCAGCTCATGGAACAATCTCAAAAAGTTCAAAAAACTTCTGAAAACTTTAAACGTTTTTCAATCCCTCACTGACATTAATGCTTACAAACTTCCAGATGACCTAGAAAATTGAAATTTGACAACTCCATAGAAAGCTTTTAACATTTTACAAGAATATTATTATTATTATTTACCACTTAGAAATTCATTAAAGTCGTTGCACACTTTGAAGCTGAATGGTAATTTACGGAGGTCTAAATACACGGACTCTGTCTCCGATGATACAGTTCACAGAAAAAAGATCTTTTTCCTAGAATGTAGCCCCCCCCCCAAGAACGAGACTAGTTTAAGGTATTTCTTATATATTGTGCAATGAGTTCTAAAGCTGATGGTATTTTAAGAGAATTAGAAGTAATCGGAAAGAAAAAACGGTATTTGTATGAGGTCATTCTTAAATACTATAGCTAATCAATTTCAGAATCAAAATGAGTATCTGTTTAAATTAGAGCAGGTCTTATTACGGAACGGAATTATAATGAACATCCGTCTTCACGTTTTTTTTTTTTTTTTTTTTTTTTGTCGTTCTACACATATTACTTTCTCTTTTACAGATGGCTTATATTTACATTACAATAAATCAAAGTTTATTTTGTTAACGAATTCAACAAAATCTTTCCTGTTTTCTCTAATCAATTGAGTTTTCTCAGCTAGCCATTTTCCCCGTTTCCCCGTTTCACTGTTCCTTTCTTTGGCTAATATTTTGCATTCATAAATTATATGGTCCACTGTCTGTATTGGTGCACCACATGGACACTCAGGTGAAACCAAGATCTTGAAGCGATGAAAATACGACCGCAATTTTCCGTGGCCTGTAAGAATCGCTGTCATGTTTGGTGTAACCCTTATGGTGGTTCCCAGCCTATCCTTTACCTTGGGGAAGAATGCTTTTGTAGCTTCCGCCTTTGTCGTTATCTGCCATTCTTTTTGCCACTTACTGAGACTCATTTTTTGTGCTTCTATCGATAGATAACTCTTAGGAATTTTGTTGTAAATTATTTCTAGTTCACTGTCTCTTGCTTCCTCTTTTGCCAACTGATCTGTCATTTCATTTCCGAAGTGTCCTGCGTGTGCTTTTATCCAACTAAATGAAATCTTCCACTTTTCTGCTTCTAGAGTTCGAATTTTGTTTCTTATCATGTGAATAAGTTCGTTGTGGTTATCTAAGTTACTTAAGGAATCTAGTGTTATGTGACTGTCAGTATATATTGCAACTTTTCTGTGTTCTGTTTCGATTGTATTGAGTTCCTTGTATTGCCTCCAATGCTCTTAATATTGCCACATGTTCTGCCTTATTGTTAGAACAGTTGTTATGTAGTCTAGATTTCAGTCTGTGTGTCAGGGTTTGTTCCGTGAATAACCAACTCCGTTTTCACTTTTGCTTCCGTCCGTATATATGTTCAATGTATAATCGTCATGTTCTTCTACTTTTCTAATTACTGTTAAGTCCGCTGGATGAGGCCTGGTTTGTAATGGCATCGGCAGATTAATTGGTTCGTTGAAATTTCTCCTTGTTGTATTGCATGTACAATATGACTGCCTCCTCTATCCTATTGATTATTGGACGTAATCCTTTTATCATGTACAATGCTTCATTTGACGTGGTTCGGAAAGCTTTGGCAATTCGTATGTTCATGAGTCTTTGCACCCTCTTGTACTTTGTCCGGTTGTACTGTCTTGTCAAAGCATCTATCCAAACTATCCAAAAAGCACTAGGGGTAGTATTGCTCCTTTATAGATTGTTTTCAATGCTTGAGAGCCCAGTCCCCAGCGTATTTTCGCGGATTTAGCTAGAACATGAATTAGCTCAGAGCATCTTGAAGTGGCATAATCTATGTGAGCATTGAAGTTAAATCTGGAATCTATGACTATACCGAGGTGTTTCACTTGGTCTACTTGTTCAAGTTGCTTCTTGTTGAGATAAATGGTCAGTTCCTTTTCGTCTTGCCGATTTTTCTTGGTTATCATCATAACTCTTGACTTATTTTCATTAAAACATATTTTATTGTTTCTTTACCATTTTTCAATTTTCTGCATTTCTATATTAACGTAGTTTTCTACCTCATCTTTGCTTCTTCCTGCTGTCAGTAAGATGAAATCATCAATAAAAGCCATAACTCTGGTATGCTTCGCAAATTCTATGTTGAGAAGTGAATTGTATTGTAAATTCCAAAAGATTGGTCCACAACAGGATCCTTGTGGGCATCCTCTGGTTACTACATTCTCCATTTGGATGTTGTTAGTTGATAGAGCAGCAGATCGGTCACTAAAGTAACTCTTTAGGGCAGTTGAATTGTCTCAAGGCATTTAAGATTGCAGGCCACCATGCCGCATCAAAAGCTCCTTTTACGTCCAGACTGATGAGGGCTATACTCCTCTTTTCTTTCAAATTCTTTTCAACGGAAAAAAACGAAAGAATGTAAAACCTAGCATGTAGCAATACTATGATGTTATGGAACATGCCGTTAATAAACTTATTTTAAAAAATCCGTCTTACCGGCCGATTTTTGATAACAGCTGAAAAATTCTGGCATTCATAACTTAAAATATGAATTTTAAAATCAATAACTTAGCCTATTCGAATCCCTCAGTTACTGGAGGGAGGAAGCTCATGAGAAAGCTCATTATGTGATCGCATCTAATGACCGTATCGTCGTATTGTCCTGAGTAACAGAATTTTACCATTTCTTTACCGTTTTACCGTTTACAGAACTTTAGAAAATTACTAGAAAATGAAGTTAATAGAAAAATCGAGAAAAATTACTACATCTGTATTGTATATTTTTCGAGACGTCTGCAATTTATTTGTTAATATCTTCAAACAACGATAGCGAAGACAAATGGAGATTTTAAGAATATGAACTCCCTTTTATCCGGTTCTCTTTCTCTTTCTCACTTTCTTAAATTTTAGAATGCACTTTTGTCCAAAATTGTTCTAATAACATGCATATTAACCACAGACCGCGAAAGACAAACTAGTTCTGCCAGGAGATAATTAAAAATCGTGTAGTTTTGCTACATATGACTGCAAAGTTTGAACAGGTAAAATTGTTGGAAAAATTTATTCGAAGGCATTTAATAAACCCACTATACACGATATAATCTTCATTGCGAAAAACAGCGATTAAAATGAAGTGTATAAATAAAAGAAAATGCTTCTCATTATTTGAGAAAATCAATTGTTTCAGAATTTCGGTATAATTGTATGAAAAGAACAATATATTGCCCATTAATGAATATGAATATGATATGGCTGTGCAGCATCTATATAAATCATAGGAAATGAATGAGTAAATGTCAATCACAAGATAC